>VBVQ01005976.1:0-10534 GCA_011636635.1 Tetramorium simillimum | reverse complement strand
AAATAAATGTTAAAATCTTAAAATCTTTGAAAATTACATTCTTTAAATAACAACTTTATAATAACTTTTAGAATTCTAGTATTACTTGCAAAAAATTCGATTATTTACGATAGAAAATATTTATAAATACATTTCAAATCCTGCAAATATTTATTTCGAAATAAACTGGTCGTTATCGATTAATTCGCACAGATACAATGTATGAAATATTATTTCATATGAATATTACTCGAGTCCTAGAAAATGAAATTTGATTATTGTGTATTTGACTTCGATTTTTAAATACATTTAATTTGATCTTTTCTCTAATATAGATGTATAGAAATATCTCTTAATATATACATTGTTAAAACGAATGTGAGAATATAACACATTTTTTTTAAATTTACACACTCATAGATGTTTTAAAACGGGGGACACACATCACACTCAAAAAGTGTGTCATATTCACACATTCATTTTAATAGTGTATGTGTAGTTATAATATTAGATAATTGTCAACATGATAATATATGTAATATATGGATCATTCCATCTCAAATCAGCCACCACCTATCCAAAATTGTATTAAAGTAATTAAAACATACGAGGTACTAAAATTTAGCTTAAAGTCCAGTATAAACGTAGAAAGCTGTTTCATAACAAATTATGAAAAAATAATATTGACAAATGATGTAATTCTGAAGAATACAATAATTAATTAATGTTATGTGTATAATGCAGAAATGTCATATTAAGAAGAGAAGAAAACATCTTTAGAAATAAGGATATTATTTTCATCTTTCCGAAATGGATACCAATAACAGCTAAATGTTTGCAAAAATATATAAGTTTGTTCTTTTCATTTCATATTAGAATTTACCGGGTAAAATTACATGGTAAAATTAATTAAAAATGACTTTTACACTTTATCTACAAGAAATAGTAGAGATTTGACTAAGGAAATATATTTACCATTTTCTACTCAATTAACAAAATCAAGATTATTACTTGAAATTTTTTAAAATCGCCAGACGGCATCGAAAACTAGAAGCTTTAAATTAAATTTTTGTACTTCATAAATTTTTAATTACTTCAATACAATTTTAAGCAGGAGGTGGCCAATTTGACATAGAATAATCCATATACATTTTTGTTGTATAGAAAATGAAAAATTTTTCGTGCGGACTTAATATCTTAGACAAATGCGAAAGAAATTACTCGGAAAATATTGATATGTCTCAACGAATTTATGAGACTTGCAGTAATATTGATCAAAATTTATACGGTAACAACAAAGATACAATTGAACAGAATGCTTTGATGGATTTTTTACGAAATATTACATCGCATGTTAAGAGTGATATCGACAGCGGTATTAATCAGGTAAATCGTTATTATTGTCCATAAATGCCTGAAATATAACTGAAATACAATTGAAATCATCAAAATCGTACCTATTAAAGTCACCAATTAATCATCAATTAATTTATGGGTTTCCTAATAGATGCAAATATTGAATAAACCTACTATTGAAAAAGGAATTATCTTGATCACCGATTTACGAAAACACTTAAATACTGCTTACGACACACTAAATCAGTATAATAATAAAGTACAATTTATTGGAAACCAATTACAAAAAAAAATGGCGGAAGATGAACAAGAAATACTTATTTTGAATACTGTATGTATATAAGAAATATATTTCTTCACTAATTTCATCTCTACAGTTCATTATAATTAATTATTTAATACTTTATTCATGCTTGTTTTACAGAATATATATAAAATAATTGAAGATATGGGCCTAACTCAAATTATATTAATGAAAAAAAAGCAAAATAAGATTTCAGAGGTTTCTAAGATGATAGACGATAAATTCACGTATCAACAGATGAAATTAAATAACTGCAGTAATAACGTAATCGAAGAATTGAGCGCCTCACAACATCAGATCGACAAATTCTTGACTGAAGACCTTTGTCGCGACGTTTATACAGGTTTATTTTATTTACTACGGATGCGTTCGGAGAGACGCTATTAGCGTTATACGTTATCAACGCTAACGCTATGAACTCTATTCATAGAGCTAAGATAATATTAGCGAGTACAAATTTTAACAGCAATAGCGTAGCGTTAAGCGTGTAATCAACCGACTTAACTAAACAATAAAATGGAACAAGATTATAAAAAAAATATTATTAATAGCACTTGCAGTGTAAAAATTAATAGATTCTTCGTCTGAGAGCAATAACGTAGTGCACAATAAAGAAATTGAAAATTATTAACTTTATGAACGACTTCACCGATTTCAATGACCTTGATATACGTATATTATCAAGGACATATTCCTGAGTAATATTCAAAAGATTTCAACAACGAGCGACGATTAAAACCTTAGGGACATGTTCTTGATAATATACATATATCAAAGTCATTGAAATCGGTGAGATCGTCCGTAAAGTTAATAATTATCAAGAAATGATTAGAAACAGAAAAAAATATTAAACATTAGGAATAAGAATTAGAAATTATTTTATTTCAAAACGAAACGAGGAAACGAAATGGAATAACGCACAATGCATTGAGAATAAGAAATAATAATAACTGAATATTAAATATTATAAATATAACTTATACAACTAATCATGGCGGCTGACCATGAGTACATGAAATTTGAAGGATATTATATGTAAGGATGTGAAAATAATTTCTATTTTTTTTACAGATTAGTGTAATATTACTTATATTTACATTATAATATTTGTATTACTAGTATATACAAAATTTAAAAAAATTTTAATGAATACATTAGTATCGTTAATAAACATTGTTCTGGAGTAAAGTTTTTCTTAAATAGTTTTTAATTAAAAAGGGTCAACTTTTTTCTAAAAATTATTATATATTTCTCATGTTATTTTGGTATAGCGGAAAGAAATCTACATTATTTTTAAACTTTTTATTAAAGTTGAATTTTTATTAAAGTTGAAAAGTCATTTAGACTATCTCTTCATAAATTGATAGGATAAACTCATCAGTATTTTTTTCCATTGTTCATGTTTTCTTTCTCTTCAATATAAGTAAAATTTCTATTAATTGAAAAACTAAACATTATAATAAAAATATTGCCCTGAGATTAGAGATTTCCTTAAGCTTACTGTACTAATTAGCAATGTTTAAATATTATTAAAATTCATAAGCTAGAAAATATTTTTAATTATGTTTGATTGTATAACACATAAATATGTTTAATTATGTTATTATTGTATAACATACTTCTTATATTTATATCTTATACATTATTCTTTTTTATTGTGCGTTACATTTAATCTCAATTTTTAATTCCTATTCTTAATATTTTTTGTATTAAAATGTTCAAATTAATGCGCAGATAAATAGATACAAACAATTCACTACCGTTATTCATAGAGCTTACAAACGCACTAACGCTACCAATGTACTATTTTGGAAGAAAAAATAGCATTTAATAGCACAGAGTTATGACGTTATGACACTATCATCAGTGATATCATGATTGTTGCGTTTGTTAGTATTATCATCTAGCTCTGCGAATAGTTTTTAACGCTAAATAGTGTTAATAACGTCTTCCTAAATGCATCCAATATTATTCGTATAACAAACTAAACAAATTATACTTTAATAACTTATATAAGTATAAGTAAATATCTCATTATTCAAATATAATTTCTTCATAAATTCAAGTAAACACATGGTACAAAGTACATTATATTTTTAATATTTGACAACATTTTTGAAAAATACATTTGAAGAAAGCAATGAAATGTATGCTTGCTTATTTCATTCTATAATAAGTTACTTTCACTTTTTTATGTATAATGAATAGGTACAACACCAGAGAGAAAGAGCTTTTCGTATCCTCGTGAACTCGTAACAATGTCGCCGCCTGAAAGAGTTATTCAAAGATTTCGAGAAGACAGAGATCATTTGAATGAAGCAGAAGATAACTTAGTAAGAAATCACTATATCCCACACTCAACAAATGAAATTTAAATGTAAATTTTGATTTTGATTTTGTGTACATGTATGGAAATTTATTTATATTGGCAGGATCTGACCGAACAATTCTTGGTATCGAAAATGAACAGTATAAAACAATCATCCAATGAGAATCACATAGCATTTGCTACATCCACACCGTATAATCCGAACTGTGTAAGAATTCATATATCTGAATGTTTGATGTTTTACTAAATCTATATTTCTGACAAATTAGTCTAAAACTTCAAAGTCTTTCGATTAAAAAATTTGTGTAAAAATAGTAAAATACACAATGCTTGCCTGCCTTGGTAAAAATTTTAAAAATATATATACTTAAATATATATATAAATATATTACTTAAAAAATAAGGAAACCTTTACATACACTGTAATTTTACTATTTTCAAACCGTTAAAATTCGGAGAAAAATCATCACAGACAAATAATTAGAAAAGTATTTTGAGTTTAAAGTTTCAACGTTAACACATTGTCGATAGTTCTTCTCAAAGTTTACTTTTTATAAAAAGACAAAATGTGAAAATTATTGTTTTAATTATTTTTAAATTCTTACTATTTTTCTTATTGATACAGAGATTACACAAGAGAAAATAACATATAGATGTATATTTTATAATTATATGTATATATGCATATGTTTTTACATGAAAACTTTTTTACTTAGTATACATAGATACTGTTTACATAGTCAGATGCTTAGACATTGAGAATAACGATAATATAAAAACAATATCCTTTATCCATTTGAATCAATGAAAATTTTTATTTTAGGTCAGAAAAGAGGTTGAAAGACATTTGGAAGAACTCTTACAGTATCAGGATAAAAACTAACAGCTGCTTAGAATGAGAAAAGAATTATTTAGAGCCGTATTCCTTAATGATATACAAAATGTTTCAAAGTTACGGATTTTGTAAAAAAAACGAATGCAAAAGTTATTTTCTCATTATTTTTCAGTTCCAAGAGAAAGAAAACATACATTGGCATATTATAATAAAAGAAAAATATTTTTATTAGTAAATATGTTGAGCGTTCATAGGGTAATTAAATAATGAAGAGTTTTGTTTTAAAATACTGTATCGTTTTAAATTTGTTTTCTCGTACAAGGACATCATTGAACAGTAAAAATTTTTGCCTGCAATGGCTTACAAAGTGTATACATTTAATGTACTTAATTACTAAGTTTGATATCAAGATGTACAATCTATTTGCGCTTGGATTTGACAGTAAAGATCTTAAATACATATGTAGGCAGCTTACGAGTAATGCGATAATATACAAAGCACAGAATAATTATATATTTAAAACTCTCCGATGAGAAGAGAATATAAAAATTTTTAAATTTCAACGAGAAACATAAAATCAATTTCATGAGTGATAAAATTAAATTAAATACTAATATTTGCACGACTTATACTAATATTGCTCTACTTATAAAATATCTGTTTCAAGGAATTTCTATAATATAAAGATAAATTATCATTCGTTTGAGAGATAATTGTGTCCACAACTTGTTGGCTCTTATCTGCGCTATATATTTTAATATAAATAAATAGTACACATATATTTTCCCTTATTATTAATTAATCAACAATAATCGGCTCGCTTATTTAAATATATGTGCCATATAGAAAAATGTCTTTGTTATCTAGAAATAATATATACGCGCTTGATGGCACATTTAACAAAAGTGCGGAAAAAGAAAAATGTGTCAGAATCGAATTAAGCTCGTACGCTGTCAAAAGGCATTAAAATACGACAGCAAAATAATTTGCAATTAAAAAATGAAATTATTACACATGAAGAAGCGTGTTCACTGCGTCTATGGTTCATCGTAAATCATCAAGGCATATTATATACTTTTTATAAAATATATACATTTTATAAAATATTTTATGAATAAAAATTATTTTTGACACCGACTTCGCGTGTTTCTGACATGATTGTCTTTTTCATTTTGCATAGACATAAAAAAGATAAACCCAGCATGCCTAGTATGCTTTATTGGGTAAAAAGTAATAGAGATAGGAGAAAAAAAGACTAATTATTACGTTCCTATTTGTATTTTTCCCGAATCATTTAATATTTAATGTCTCCTATGAGAAATATCATGGTAGATGTGAAATATAATATAAAGATGTAATAAATTAGTAATTAGAGTAATAAAGTAATAGATAAATGTAGAATTTATTTCATATCAACGCGTTTTTATACATCTATCAATTGTTATCATGTAGATAAGAAAAGAAAATAATTAAATTTTTTTCTCTTTCGTAAATGAAAAATATAAACTATGTACATGTTAACGAGTGTGTTTGTAATGCCATTATGCATACGTAGCCAATTTTAAGCTTATCTCTATATCTATGTTTTTTTGCCTCTACCATATACGTAATGCACCTATGAATCATCAAGCGCGTGAAGGTACTACAATGTTTCGTCAATAAATAAACGTATGTAGGTTAGATATATTCGACCGTAGTAACTAAGAGATAAGCTAGAGATTATTCACCGATATGATCTGATTTATCCAGCCGATGTACGAGGAGACCTTTACGTACACTCCTGGCACGTTCTGGCGACCACAGCCGAATCCCCAAGACACCAAACCGGCCAGTTCGTAGAAGCCGTCGTCTTGGCATACCAGAGGACCTCCTCCATCACCCTGAACAAACGTAATTCATTAGTTTTTCGTCAAATGAAATATTTTTGAAGAGAATGATCTTACATTGAATAATTATCGAGGGGGGGTTGGTCACTGAGGTAATTTTTGTACAAGGGCTAGGTAATTCAGTGGTAATCCAAACGAAATCTTTGGTAATTACGGGTATAAATCTTTTAAATGGGTATAAATTGGTATAAATCTTAGTATAATTTTAGTATATTGGTATAATCTTAAGTAATCCAAGGTAAAATCTTAAGTAATCCGAGGCAATTTAAAGGTAATCTGTCAATCAAGGGTAATTTTTGTACATCAAAACCCGTGACCAATCCCTCGATAATTATACTCTGACATGTCATTGAGTACACACAGCCAATATTTTTTTTAAGCATCACTGCAGAGCAATTTTACCTGACAGGCGTCATTTCCTTGTTCACCGCCGGCACAGAAACTGCTGGCTGGTAGAATGAAGATTTTCTCGGTTACGGCATTTACTTTCCTTATACATTCGGCGTCGCTGACGATCGGTATCTCCGCCTCGCGTACCCGAAGGGGTATAGGACCGGCTGGAACAACGTCGTATGATTCTAATGATGATTCGCTCCTTGAAGAGAGAGGAATGCGTGATATCATCGGTATATGAAGACTTGGACTTACCTTCTCCCATGTATCCATAACCAGTAACCGTGCATCTTTTGCCAGCCGTATGACTGACACCTCGCGCCGGCAAGCAAACCAGACACACCCCATTCTTCAGCTCGGCCTGACCATGAAGCTTCAGTAGAGCGATATCGTTGTCGAGCGTTTGGCTGTTGTGATTGTGATGGATGTATGTCGTCGCAACGCGTAGGGTCTGAGCTCCTGGGCTTCCGTACTTACGGGTGAGATCGTGATCGCCCACTCTTACGTAGATCGCATCGCCAGATCTCACAATGCTAGAAACGAGCGTTTTTTTTTTCAATACTTTTTTCCATTTTTCGACTTGTTTTACCCGCGGTTGCGTTCGAAACATTACCCGAGGTGTCATTTGCAAATAATTGTCCTTAGGTATCACTTTAGCCTTAATTAACCCTTTGAGTCTCACGCCAAATTCATAAAACGGACCTAAAGTGCCAAAAATGAAAATTCATTCGATTTTACTGAAAATTCGTACATGGAGATTTTCGGGGTGGCTGATTACTGTAGACTTTAATATAGGAAAAAGTTTCATGGCAAAGATTTGTCATTTTGTGGGACTCTGGGCAAAGTCTTAAATGGCAAAGATCTTTGCCATTGGGACTCAAAGGGTTAATTAACATTCGGTGAACAATAAGGATAAAATGATACATGAAGACACTCGGGTGATATTTTGATACGGGTGAATTTGCAGTTTGCGGGATCGATTGTAAACATCTACGTGCGCAATAAACATTTACTCACTTTGTAACGCAGTGCGCCGCGGTGAGAACCCACTGCGTCCCTATTAGAGCGCCTCCGCACAGGTACTGATTGAGGGAGTTTATCAGGGCAACCTGCCAACACCATTCGTTGGCGTCCGCGTCCTCACCGCCTACCACACGCGCGACTCTTTCGGAGCTCCGTGCTTGAATCGGGCCACGTGAGGTTCCTTTCACGCCGCAAACGTACTTACTGTACACGGGACTTCTAGTGGTGGTGATGACCGTCGTCGTTTCATCTGTAAAATTAACGATCTTTTAACGTGGATTCATCAAGTTATTTAGACGGTTTTAACTTGACTCAGCCGCATAAACTTCGACTTGAATTAATCTTATTACTTGATTAATTTGAACTTGTCTTGGCCGCGTTCATTTGAACTTGAATCAATATATCCCAGATAACAAAATTGGATTTTGTAATTTATGTACTGCATATTATATCAATAGAATGTTGTTATTACTTTAGTTTATTTTAGTAGGATCCCTATATATATAAGCGCGTGATATTAAATAATATTCTTGGTACATCTTTAGAATATTAAATGTACATTTGCATGAGCACAACAGGAAAATGCAGCTCAATGTAATGGCAGAAATGTGGCAAAAATTGGGCAGAGCTTACCAGCGTAAATGGAAAGTACGTTTGTTTCATTTTAACTTATTGCACTGGTGCAGCAGTGCAGCGAAAAAGAACAAGTCTAAAATGTCAACAGAATACATACTGAAATTGTACAACGTAAGCTGCTGTCATAACATAGCAGCAGAATGTCAGTCGAAATCAAATTTGTCTACAAGCACGCTACAACGGCAGAAATGCAGTAGTAATGCGGCATGCTCTGCCATCATGTATGTATATAAATGATATTTTATTTAATGATATTTAAATGTGATTCTTTCATTATCGCTAAATGGCGCGATGAAGAGCAAACTCGAAAGTAAAAATGATGCACTAAAAGTATATAAGAAGCAATTCAATTGAACAGAAAATTTAAAATTTTAGAATATTGCCAAAGTTGGAGTATCTATACTGAAAAAAATTCTGGTTATAAATGGACGAATCAGAAAATCTTGTAGGTTTGATTAAATATTCTGGTTATTATAATAGAAATTCTGGTTATTTAATAGAACTCAATATTTTATAACTTATTATAACCAGAATTTCTATTATAATATAAACAAAATATTTGATCAATCCAACAAGATTTTTCTGATTCATCCGTTATTAACCAGACTTTTTTTTTCAATGTACTATTGTTATCTAAAAAATTGGCTTAACTTGCGATGCTAATAGATTTTTAACATTTTTTTCTCGACAAAATGAATTTAATATTACATTTTTAATATAATATATATGTGTGCATGTATATGAATATATGTATATACATTTCTGTCGTGTTTCTACTACACAGCACATCATGCTCGATTTCTGCTCCTCATCTGCTCTCAATAAATAATATTGCAAGCTTTGTTCGATATTAGTTGCATTTCTATCGTCACATCGTAACGGCACGCCATGTGTCATTTCTGTTGCATTTCTTGCGTCAGAATGACAATGCTAGCAGAAACACTGAGAATGCAATGGAACGGAATCTGATGCAAACTCTATAAATCTATTGGCATACCGCTAGTACTTTGCTTACTGCATCTTTATAATTTTCGCAATTCTTAATACGTTTACAGTCTAAGCAAAATAATGACAGCTTTCAGCTCCTACACACTTACACGACGTGGTGAGCGCGGTGGGGTAGGGTCGCGAGGTAACATGGAACGTGTCATTCCTATTTGTCAGAACCGGCTCCGTAGAATTTCCACCGTGAAATTCTCTTATCAGAGATTTCGGCGCGCAGCACTGGTGTCCCTGTTTCTTGCACTTGAACAGGCTCGTCAGCTCGGCGTTTCCTGCGAAACGTGTTGAATAAACATGAGACACCGTCTGCGCGAGGCGTACATTCCTCGCGTGACCGCTACTTACTAAAACAGGTGAACGACAAGTAGGATACGATGCAGGAACCGGGACAGTCTGGACGTGGGTCTGGCGGCAACGACATTGTCGTCGACGGTCGTGGTGTGGGTCTCGGCCTTGGCCTCGGTGTCTGGAATGTCGTAAGCGATAAAGATTTATTACACAAGTAGGTTCGAATGTTGGCGTAATTTCGAACTGTCTATAACTATTTTGGAAAATAAAATCAATATCTCTCAAGCAGACTCGCACCTAGAAATGCATTTAAACATTCTATGAGTATTTCGAAAAATAAGAATATTACTTCTAAGTAGACTCAAACTTGAATCAAATACGTTCAAATCTATTATATTATGAGTATTTTAATAGAAATTTAACGTTTCTTTTTTAATCAAAATGTTTGTAAAAAGCGACAATTATTTTAATATATTAATTTTTTATAATTGTAAATATTAAAC
>VBVQ01005975.1:0-10538 GCA_011636635.1 Tetramorium simillimum | reverse complement strand
GGTGGGGGAGGGAACGGAGGTAGTTAGTTTCGGTCGCGAGGGAGGCTGCGAGAAGAACGAAAGGAAACGAAACGAGTGGCACTACGGAGGGCATAGTTGCGAGGGCGCGATGAAGGAGGGCGCGGAGTCGGAGCCGAGAATAACTAACACTGATGGGGGAGGCGAAGTGGCAGCCTTGCACAATGTTGGAACGAGAGACGCGTAAACTTAATTGACAAGCACAGGTGGTGCTTAAACCTGACTACCCTTCGCTCGTACTTAACTACTTGCTGCAGCCCCCTCCGCCCCCCCCCGTCTCTCCTCGTGAATCTCTCTCTCTCTCCCTCTCATACACACACGCTGTTACTTATTCACTCCCTTTCTCTTTCTCCGTTTCTCTTCTTTTCTCGTCGCGGCGCGGATCGAACAGCCGTATTCCTGTTTGCCAGATCCGCGCTGCAAAATTGCAACCACCGGCCGAATGAAGTTTTGCTTGCTCGACGAAGGCGAGGCGGCAAACGCGGCGAGCGAGGCGGGAAGGCGGGTCGAGGGAAAATTGGAAATGCGAGCCGAGCGGAACGGGAATCGAACCGATTTCAGAAGCCCGGTCGTCTCGAGGTTTACCGTCACGAGAGCGTACGTAATATTTCCTCTGCGGCGCGGGCGCATCTTCCGCGAGCGCGGCTTCCACGTCCCCAAAACATCGTGTGCACACCCGCGCCCTCGGGATTATCCCCGTAGATATCGGTTAAAACACGACGCTGAAGATGACCGAAGCGGCGAATGCTGCGAATTGAACTCTCTAGAATAACTTGCGACGGTTTCACTGTGCAGAGAAAATTGAGAGACAGAGAGCGAGCGCGCGCGCGAGAGAGAGAGAAAGAGAGAGAGAGAGAGAGACCGGAAACATTCGTACCTATCGTATCAATTATGAAATATTGCATATTGAATGTTTTACAATAGTATTTGTCATAATTAATCCAGGTAATCAGAATAATTGATGACCCGTATTAAAGCTATATCAATGTAATAAATTGCTTATTGATGTTCTTATTAAAGCGTGTGTAAAAATATAGAATATCGATATTTTTTTAATGCGATAAAGATTTGTAATGTTATAATTTATTATAGCATGTCATTTCTGCTTTCAAGCGCGACATGTGTGTAGGTTGAGAGGTTCATCGTTCGTTAATCTTCATGTCAAACACTACCGTATGAATCTTTAATCGCTCCGATTTACGGTACTTGAAAGGGGTTTAGTGGTGCGGCGTCGTACCCTCGTCGCCGGGGCGCGTAAAAAATTAATGAGTTTCCTTCCGAGGTCAAGCACAACGCCAGTAGGCGGACCAGGTCGCATTAACGGAAATAGAGAAAGATTTTGGAATACATATTTCATGCAGGACGATTTACCGTAATTATGAAAATGGAATTATAACGTGCAAAACACCATATGTTATTCATACATTTTACTATACTTAAAATAAGACCTTAAAAGATTAATTGCCACGATTTAAAATTAATTCAAATTAATCGTATGTTTAAAGTATTAATTTAATAATTTGTATAACAAAGAATTTTCGCACAATATCGTGAACATCGACGAAGCCATCATTCTTTTCTCTTTCTTCCGCGATTGATCGCGAATTTTATGAACAGAATCTTGACTGTGCCACAAGAGCGAGAACACCGGCGTGTCAGGGTGATTTCTGAGTCCCCGTTACACGTACGATACGGGAGTTTCCCCGATCGCAGTTGCCGTCGACCATCGTATCGACCACCTGCAGTCGCGCGCAGGGAACTGAGGACGCGCGCCCCCCGCCGTACTAAAACAAATATTTGTCCGACAGTGATGCGATATATTTTCCGTTGCAAACAGCGACGGTACGATAGTAATTCCTGCCGAAAGCGTCGCGTTCCGCGAGACTGTGTAAGGAGAAAAATAAATGTGTTGGCAAATAACAGACCAGTTAACAAAAAGATGCAGTGTTGATCGCGGAAGATCGCGTGCGCGTTGACGAGCGATCACGGCGAGCTGTTGAGCTCATTTGTTAAATTCAATTCCAGCAGGTATAATTACGCGAGTTTGTATTTCGCGACGAAGGAGAATATTAACGTTGGATTTTATTTCGAGACGATTGCACGATTGGTCGATAATAATTACTAGTGAAAAGATTTATTAAAGATTCGCAAAACAAAGATTATCGAAAAATATTAATATTCTTACTATATTTAAATTAGTAATTGACGCAAGAATAAAATATTGATATTACTACTAATATTAATATTGTTACTAGTATGATTACCGAAGAATATTAATAATATTACTATATTTAAATTAGTAATAATATTAATATTTTTAATATTATTATTAATATCAATATTTTATTCTTGCGTTAATTTATATATCATAATAGAGTTCTCGTAAACGACAGTTTATCGGTCTCGACAAAACATTCGCTACAAGATTTTTATACGTACGCTGACACTCTTTGGCAGCGAGGGAAGAATATTTCCGGGAAAGTGAATGTACGCGGAAAGCCAATCGAAAGGGATGAAAAGCAGGAGCGGGCGATTCAACCGGCCGGGCTCGGCGCGCTCGCTCAGCCAAGGGGGTCGACGATCATTTTGATCGCCAAGCTCGACGTTAACCGAATCTGCGGCGCGCGGTAAATGGAATTAACGATTCGCTCGTCTGCCCAACCACGAAACGGCTCGGCACGACGTGTCCTGTCTCTCTTAATCTCTCTTTCGCGCCTCGCACCTGATGCCGATGCGTCCGTCGTTGCTGATGGCTGTTATTCCGAAAACGGTCCACGCTTTGACTTCGTCGAAATGTTCACCGCGCAGTATTCTCGATCAAGAAGAGTATCAATTGAAGACATAGATAGGAATAAATATGTCGATAATAAGAACTAATCGCATAAAGCACCGATGATGATATAATTCATTACGGGGCTCTTCATCAACATAATGGCTAATTAAACAGCAATAGTTGCACAGTTGTAGCAATTGCAAATTGTATGATAGTTCAGTATATAAGCAATTAATCATAACATTAATCGAATCACTCACTCCGCTCAGTTAATTGTTAATAATGCAATTTGAATATTTTGTGCATGAAAAGTTTCGAATGTTACACAATAAAATTTCATAAAAAGCTAATCGATAAACAAATTCTGATGTTTTCCTGTAAAAACAAATAAAATTAATTGATGATACAGAAATATGAAGCTTCTACGATTTCCTGTGGTTTAATTAAAAAAATTGATAGTGTAGGTACGGTAAAATAACGGCGAAATTTTATAATTTATCAATATAATAATTCAATTGTTATATTAAAAAATGAAATAATTTAGCGTCATGCATGTTAAATCTTATTGGCGATTACGGTTATATTACTCAATTGATATGTACAAAAATATTTAGACTACTCGGATTGATAAAACAATGGTGCTTTTTTGGCGCATGTTGTTTGACGGTGTTATTATTTCTTCATTTTTTTTTACGTGAGAAGCTATAGAAAAACATTGTGCGTGTTTATATAGCGCCGATTAATGTTACGGCGATATTGAAAAAAATAGCGGGCGGCGCACGCTGATGCCGAAAATGCAAATGTCATTTTACCGCGATGATTGAAACAAAACTGCGAAATACTAGTGCCGAAAATCGCAGTCAATTTGCGTTAATTATTCGCCTCGTATTGATTTACACCATTTGTCTATAGTTTCAATCAACGATATTCTATTTGCGCGCGATACGTTTTTCAGCGGAAGATTCAAACGTTGCAACATCAATAAAAAATCTCATCAATCACGTATAATCTTTTCCAATTGCGCGCGCGGGGGCTGTAAAATTTTCCACGTGGCGGCTTAGCCTGTGCGCGCGATTGCCTTGGATGGTTTGCACACGCGGCAAGTTTAAGCGAAGTAAAAGGCGTCAGAACGGAAGAAGCACTTTGTGCTTCGCGCGTCCGTCTGCTCGCGTGTGTATACTCATGTATGTGCATTCGTGTCGGCCGGAGGGATGAGGTCGGTCGTAATACGGCGATACGGTAACAAGAGCGGGGCAGGCGAGCGAGCGAGCGAGCGATGAATTCAGTTTACGATGCCTATTTTCCAGGCCTGGATACGCCAGCTATCCGGATACTTTATTATTGTCGCTACTTTGAGGTTGCAGAGTGGTGTGTGCGCGCGCGCGCGCGCGCTCGTCGAAGAGATTCCCGCGATAGAGATGGAAAGAAGGATAGCCAAGACGGGTTGCGTGTTTCCGGCTGAGAGAAATGGGACGGGGGTCCTGTCGAGCTGGGATATTTCTCCGCCGCAGCTCCCACACGGCGGGGGCATCGCCGATCGAGAAACGGCGCGAGAAAACGATCGAGATCGAACGCGATGCCGCGGCGCCGCGACGCGCCGCGCCGCGCCGCGCCGTGCCGTGAAATTACCCCGACTCCGACATCTTTCGAAGATTCTCAAAGTAGATTCACTTTGCTTTGAACGTTCAAACGTATGTAATGCGTTTTATCGAGAGATCCGATACATGCGATTTTGTGAAAAGCTGCATGATTAACGTCCTTTTTAAGAATTTTTATATCGCGAAAATGTTTATTGTGCATTATTCGCGCGAGGGATTTTCGCACTTATCGCGAGGATATTATTACCGGCGGATTTTTATTTTTATCTTGCTCTGCCAGAATTAATTGTACCCATACTTTCTTTAGAATTTCGCATCGTTGCGTCTGTTGATGGATATTCGTTCCAAGGATCGAGTTAAGCAAGGCTGTTTTTAACTTTCTTCCATAGCCGGCTACGTCGTTCGTTCAGTAGTAAAAGGAAAACGTCGGGGCTCGTTAAAAAAGAATACCTTTTTTCCTCGTGTATACCCAGGTGCACGTACGCGCACAAAGGTGCAACCAGCTTCCGGCCGGTACGCGTGTTACGACCATTAATAAATCACGTTTAAGCGTTTGTCGCGCGTAACGTTAAGTCCTCGATCCGACGAGCACGAAAACTGCGCATCGCCGTTTATTACTTATTCGCGCTAGCGGCAAATAGCGAATCGGAGTAAATCTCCTGTGAAGAAACGCGCTACGCGTGTATATTTATCCCGGAATATTTACAACCCTTCCCAAAAGACATCTGGAAGCGTCCGAAGCAAAATCATAATAAGGAATTGATCTTGAATTTTTTTTTTTTTCGCTGATACAGTGCCTAGAATTACGCGTTAATTTATATTACGTCTGTTTATTCATCTTAATATATAACTTAATGTATATAATATATTTTATATATATTAAGTTTGTATAAATAAATATATATGTATGTGTGCGTGTGCGTGTGTTATTTCTTATTCCTTTTCTTTGCGAACTGCGCACGCCGATGAGAAAGCGCGCAATGTTAAATCACAAGATTCATCACATCTGCATGACGCGCAGTGACATGCTTTCTATTATGGTTGTATCCCCGGAGGCTGTATAGATATAATTCAGGAGATTCCTCTCCCTCTTATTTTTCGCAGAATAAGACACGTTCCGGCATTCCGCTTGACTCCGGCATCTCAGAATCTTCGTGATAAAGACGCGGGAAAACGGAGAGCGTGTTACTGATATCACTTTAATAATAATTCAACATTTCTCACGGCGGAACGAATACGCAGATGTCGCACATCTCAACGGAAATTAGATTCACAGTGAATTATCGAGACACTTCGTATCGAGTACGATTGTTTACGAGATCGTTACGGAGCTGCCGTAGTCTCTCTGGTGGCCTGATAAACAGCACGTGGAATCCCAGCGAGATGGTCCGCGTGCACAGAAAGATTAGGCGAATTATATAGTATTATTTCACCACTATGAGTACGCACAGAACTGTGAAATGGACTAATGCGCGTATAAAGTGAATATATAAAGGGCAATGCATTGACGTCCTTCTCTCGCAGCGCGTAAGAAAGCTTATAACGGCAATCTGAACTAGGGGATGCGGAAGGAAGAATGAGAAGCGCTGAGAAAGAAGGAGAAAGACAGGCAAACCAGAGGGAGGATGAGAGAGAGAGAGAGAGAGAGAGGAAGTGAGACAGAGAAGGTTATTAAGGAGATTATGGACGGGTAGTTGCGCGAACTTCAAAGGACCAATTCCCATTTTCAATTTGCTCCGGGGTAAGAGGAACGAAGACAGGGGTCAAAGCCAAGCCGTTCCGCCGACGGTTACATCCTTGCCGTCCGAGCATCGGTTCCGCGTATCCTCGGGTGCCGAAGAATCCCATTTCGAGAGTTTTCCCTTGGAGGTACGTAGTACGTACCCGGAAGCCCGGCGGCAAGTCGCGGCCGTAAGGAAGCCCATCCCCGAGAACGGCGGCGGCGGCGAGACGAGACGACACGCGTGTCTCGTTCTTATAAATACGTAAATGAAATGTGCCACCCCTCTCGTCTAACCGCGCGCACCTCCACCTGTCGCGCCTCAACGCGCGCGAGATGGGAAATGTCGCCTTCGCCGACGAGCCGGGCGGCGGAATTTCGCGCGGGGGAAACCACTATTCCCGAACAGAGCTATACCGAATTAATTCTATATCGACGGAGTAGTACATTATCGTTCCCGGCGCTCGAGCCGGAATTATCATGTAGAATTTCCCGAGGACGCGCGCGGGCTCTTAAAGTTTCGCGGAAAGATTCTTCGAAATTTCTTTGCTCGAAAAGTAGCGCTGAGTGTTTCCAATTATGTTCCGTCTCCGATAGAGCGTCCCGCATTATTCCGTAAATAATCTGTGGGAGTCCCTTGAACGACTTCGAACTTGGAAAATAGGTTTCCACGGACTTCTCCGTCATGAATTTCGAAAACGCGCGACGACTCCGCTGGAGACGCGGAGAATCCCAAGGGCGTGTAACTGTCGGAAGTACTCGTATTCGGAGCGAATCTTGAGCTCCGTGCCTTCAAGCCGGGATTGAGAACTCTACGGTAATGTCGGAGTAAAATTTTAAAAAATGGCCGGCCGAAGTTTCCCCCTTTTACGACTTTCCCTTATATTGATTTACGCGGGAATAACGCGAGCTAAGTGCACTGTCACGACTGCGATGCGCTTCCTCTTCGTTTATCGCTGATTTAGAAAAACACGGCTTAACGGGTGGAAGCCGTGGATTAGACAGCTGCGAACGCTCCGCTCCGAAAGCCTCAACAATTCGCCCGACATTCGGTCGGTCGCCGAATGCCGCAGAATGCCGCAGAATGCCGATTTCATTCGCGGCCCCGTAGACCCACCCTAGCCCCGGCCCGGCAATCATCAATCTCTCGGCCGAGTGGCACTAATTCAGCGCCCTTGTCCCGCGGTCTCCTCGTCAGCCTCGAACTTCGTACACTCCCGCCACTTAGGCGACGTTGTACGGAGGACAGGAAGGTATTTCGTTCGTGCCGGCAAGTCAAATAAATAGCCGTCCATACATCAACGCCGTTCCGTGATCGCGGGACTTCCACGGCGCGGGTCGCCTTAACATTGTCTACAGTCGATGGCTGAGAGACGCATTCGGCGCTCGGCGCCAAGTCGGGGCAGGTCGACGAGAGAGAGGTTGCCCGATAGTTCATGATATCCCACGGGGATATCAGAAAAGAAGGCCGGAAATCACTAGCTAGGCCGTCGCTGTTCTCTAAAAGGCAATTAACCGATATTCTCGCGTGTCTTCCTCGCCGGGCACGAATTTAATTTCGCGTTTTGAAGAGAGGGAAGAGTTCCGTCAGTTTATCGGAATTAGAAAGATAAGACGCCGTCAGGAGAGCATATTAATTTCATGGATCGTCAATTAGCAATTATTATGGCTCAATCGACTTCTTCCCACCGCTTATTCAGGTCAGTCGAAAATACGGCGAGTAATTAACAAAGTTTATCGAAGTACGATTGTGCAAAATATTCGAGGATATTTAAAGAAGGACGGAAGGAAGCGGAAAGAGAAATGGAATAAACGTCGACCGTTTTCACGGATTCCGAAATACGGGCGTGACGAGAGCAGCCGTGTTATTATTCTTATATCACCCCGTCGAGGGATGAGTGCTATATACGTCAACGAGACCGCGAGGGGTCGGGCCGATAATTTCAACGGCGCGCGGGCATACAAAGTAGAAGAAGCACCAAGAAGAAGTCCCATTCATCCGGCGCTCGTACCGGAAACTGACAAAACAGTTGATACGCCATGATATAGCAGGCCACGGGAATACGAATGGCCGTGGGTGAATATAGGAGGTGTGAATGGCGTCGAAGGGGAATTCGAGGAAAAGTCTCCGGTCTGCCGGTCGAAAGAGAAAAGGAAAGAGAGGCCGATATGAGAGATGGACTGACAGTGGGAAAGAGAGAGAGAGAGAAATGACGGAAGGAACGGCAAGCGAGAAAGTGACGGCGGAACGAGGGTCGAAAAAAAATATTCGCGAATACGAGGGATACGATTTTCCCAGCGGTACGGGGAAAAAGAAAGGATCGCCAGAAGGTGGAGAAAACACGCACACTAAAATGTCATCGAGCAATCCTGATTTACGGCGTTACAGGGAAATCGGCGGTGGACCGAACTTCGAGCCCGAGTCCACGCGCGGCCGGAAACCGCGAAATTTTTGCTCCAACTTTCATCGGTGCGCCTCGCGGATGGCTCGCGATAAAAAAGACGCATCCGCTCCTAGGCCACGTCGCTCCTTCAACTGACACGAGAAAACGAGGAAAAGTTAGGAGAGAAGAGAAGGGAGGAAATTATTTTCGAGGAGTGGAAATTATTTTCCATCGGTTAGGAAATTAAATGAGACGCCGAGATCGGGCGAGATCGGCGAGAGCGCGCCGGCGTGTTATTAATTTCTTCCCTTAAATCGCGGCGCGGGTGCCGCGTGATGACGGGTGTAAATCTGTGCCGTGTTGAACGTGGGAAACTGCGTTAGTACGTCGTTGAACGGTGCTTAACGGTCGATCTAATAGCGCCGTCATAACGCGAGACTAATTCTCCGGATTATGAGCGAGAGATCGGGGGACGCTTATTGCGACAGCTATGTTAACAAGAAGAATAATGTAGTTTCTACTGCAGTAATAATTATAACGCGAAGCATTTAGCACGTACATTTATTCTAATAAAAATTATTCGAACAATTAAGAATTTTACCTTGTACCAAAGAGTTGCATTATTTTAAACAATTGCCGTGAAACAATAATCGTACTGAGAGAGAAATATAGTTACTTTTGGCCTCAACCACAATTTTCGAATATTTCTAACGATAATTATGGTTAACATAATGATGCGTACAGTTAAGTTAATCATATTTATTGTTAGAAATGTTAGAAAATTATGGTTGAGGCCAAAAGTAACTATGTTTTTCTCACAGTGTTTAAACAGTTGCCGTGACAATAAACAATGATAATGATAAATTAGCACTGTCATTATCAACGCTATTATGTCTTCAATTGTCTTGGGTGCTTCTGATAGCTGACGAAGACGATTACGCGACGAATATAATCCCGCGAGGAACGAGAGGTGTCGTCTCTCAGAGTATAGGTGCCGAGTTCCGGCGCGCGGAACTCCGGTATAAATTGCGCGCACAATTAGCCGGTTAAACTATTAATTAGCATAGAAGGCTGGTATCTCACTTTGTGATACGCTTCACCGCGGCGCCAACCGTCGCGGAAACAATATTTGTCTTTGATTACCTTGGAAGTGTTTACGTAACGGGGTAAATAATACCCAATTGCCGCCGTCGAAACGCTCTATATCGATTACGCCCACCCCCGCAATCGCGCGCGAAAAGGTATCGCGCTCTTCGCCGAGCGCATTTCAACGCTAATTACCGAATTACCACTCGAATTAAGCCCCATTACGTATGATTGGCCCATTTATCGACCGCCGCGAAGAACCGGCGGCGCGACAACGCGCGGGCCATTACGTTTCCCGACTTAATACGCGAAACGGGGTGCTTCTTAATTCGCTCTGGCTTGAATTATTGATCGAATCCGCGCGCGTAATCCATTCATTTCCCGTTAATCCACGTTTATTCGATAACCGATTATTAGTAATGGAAGAGCGAGTCATAATTTAACATAATTTGAAACAGGGAAAGCAAATTGATTCGATAAATATATAACTAAAGAGAATTCTTGTATTTTATCCTGCATAATGAAGTACACGGATCTCGAAAGTAGGATTCGCGTCTAAAAATTCCCCTGAAAATTCCTAAATTAAATTTTCTTCTCGACGTACGAAAAGTATTTGAATAGAAGCTCTCACCGCAGAGAGAAAGAGAAAGAGCTTTCTCTCTTGATAAATACGGACACGAACGGATTTGAAAGGAGTTAGAATCAAACGTCGATTTATGGCCCGGACCACTTACCGCGTTTTACGTCGCGACAGAAACACGGGGGCGCGAATGAAAGGCGCAATCGCCGCCGGTGGTCGATAATTTCGACGGTGAAATTCTCGAAGGCCGGCCCGTAACGACTTTCATCCGGCGCAGCTGAATAACTATGCAAATGCCCGAACCCCCGCCGGGGGTTAAGCAGGGGGGGGAGGGGAGGGGAGAGTGAGGGTTTCGCCGGCGAAGCGGCGCCCTATAACC
>VBVQ01005974.1:0-10538 GCA_011636635.1 Tetramorium simillimum | reverse complement strand
TATAAGAGACAGCTCTCCATCTCTCTCCATCCTTCTTTCATCATCACTATCGTCGTAGTCTCGTTCTTCGTGATACTTCAACAATTGCCATGTTTATATATATGTATATATTACCAAGTTTTACAAACGTTTAAAATATATAACCTATGAGACAGGGATAGGTTACCTCGAAGGAAACGGAAAGCGAGGGAGAATAGCGGGGAGGGGATTAAAGGGGTATATCGGAGATATGGTGGTGTTGCGGTATACCGGTGTTCCATTGTTCCATCCACCACAACTCGTGCGGCTTCGGCTCTCCCAGTTGCTCGGCCGGATCTCTCTCTTTCTTTCCGCACCCCCATCTCTCCCCCGACTATTTTTCCCTCCTTCTCTCGCATTTACATCGGGCATTACGTATGTGCCTTCGCGCGATGACACGGGCCATTGAATACCCGACTTTCGTGCGCTCTCCTCTCCTCTTCCCCCTTTCCACCCTTGTACGGATCGACGACTCTCCAACCTCTTCCCTCCCCCTCTCACTTTCCGCTCGCGAACAAACGTGGACGCAAAAGAAATATCTCTGAATGAGTGGTACCTTCGGACACTATGGAGTTTCCCTGTTATTAGCATCCACTCTGTCTCTCGGTGCGCGGCCACGAAGCGAGAGCCGAGCGGTCATTATGGAGATTGAAACATCGTTCGAGCGATGCGTTCGTTTGTCCCTCTTCCTTCCTTTCTTTCGTCTGCCTCGTTCTCGTTCTCATTCTCGTTTGCTCATTCGAGGTCGCGTAACAGATGCGAACAGATAAAATCGCGCAGCGAACAATGCGAAAAATGCTTTTCAACAGCGACAGTTTTACGAATAAACTTTAAGTGGTCCTTTAGAAATTAGTAAAGAGCCTCCAAACTTTTTATGCATTTAAGACCGTTCATATATTAAAATTTTCTCATCGTTAAGTACATACGTAATCGAAATAAAATAATTTACTATTTACCGTAATGAATAATAATTTATAATACGAATCCTTTCCTTTCTCTTTATGATCACAAAATTTATGTAATTATCTAATATTTTTTAAAACGAAAAAATATAAAAATCCTAAAGAATTTAATTTGCTGATATTCTTATGGCTCAAAATCCTTCGCTTATGCTAAGCACCGAATTTTTAAAAATTTTGGCTTCTTCATAGCTATTTTGAAACAGCTGACATATTCATGCTTAGTTTCTTGACGGCATAAACATGATGATTTACGCGACGTCCGATGGTTATCCGATAACTCATCCTATGCGAATGCGTGGATGGAATATGTGGAGTCTCGTAATCCGTCAGCGACGGTTGCGGCAATACAACGAGAGCCGTCATTAGTCAAGAATGCGTTGACTACAGTGCCCATTCTAGCATTGCGTATCATAATAGCTCTGCGTTATTCGCATGCATTGCTATCATTTATAAAAGTAAAGTCTCTGCTAATAATAAGAATCAATGTGTAAAAAAATATCGTATGCATAATGTGAAACATAGTAGTTTAATATATTCAATCAGAAAATTGCATTTCGCAATTTCAGAAGTTACCGTCTCGTTGCATTATCGAAAGTCACGATCAGCCGCAAAACGTGGTTTAGCAGAGTCATTCGCGGCTCGCGTACCCCTAGAAGTCCTAATTACATAGAATCTCAGTCTCGAAAATCCTAAAGGATTCACAATTTCATGACTGACAACGTAATTCCTTGGCGCACGCGAATTACCGTCTTTCGCTATTTTTAATCCGAACAATTTCGCTGTCACGAGAGTTGTAGTTTCAGAAGTCGCGAAAGGGACGCGTGTCCCACGTCTGGGCCTTGCACGCGCGAGAAGCGCGAGAGGGGCCATCGTGCCCGTGACAGCCTAAGGATCCTTCCCCGGGTCTGGACATGCAATTAACCGCCGGCTACACTTCTCCGGGGGCGAGCGGGGCGGGAGAGCAGCGATTCTCAACTGACTAATTCGCGGGACGATATTGGATCCGGATAGTCGGGGGGTACCTCCGGGGGCCCTTTCGCCGCTCGGGAGAGACACGGCCGGTGCTTCGAGCCGCGCCAAGATACCCATCCCCATAAAAGCTTCCATGCATGTCAAGCATTATACGACCACGTTACTATTAAATACGTCAAAGCCCCGTATGTTTATTGCATATTGGATGCCGTGAACTTCGGCTCGCCCTGCCGGTCCTCGTAACCCGAACCGATCGCCATTGTCGGTAAGGGACTCGTCTCTTGTGAGGCGCTCTCTCCCTCTCCCTCTCTCTCTCTCTCTCTCTGTCTCACAACATCATCGTCCTTTGCTTCCAACCCACCGACCCTTCGTTCACCGTCTCGACGGAAATGACCTCGGTGCTGTCTCCGCACGTCTACTGCGACGACCAGCCGTCCACGATCTCTCACGTCGATGCATCGATAGGAGCCGCGGAATACGTTGTAAATTATTTCGCAGTGCCAGGTCGGCATCAATCGTGCCAAAACGTCCACGTTTCGCTTTCGACTACGTAACGAATTAAATATCTACATCTTTCTTTAAAGAAAAAGAATTATTTCCAGAGTGTATAATTATCATTAGTTCTTTATATATTCTTTCAGTAAACTTAGCAAAGATTTTCCTCGTATCAAAGTGTCTTAGGAGGTACCTTTTTCCGAAAACATGTCTTTAAAAAAATAATAATTATTCAAAGTTATCTTTTACGCGAATGATTGACGAATACAGAGCTAGAGAACGATATTCTCACTTCCTCCTCATCGATTCGAGATATCTCGACGAAACAGAGATCCGCGCAGGATCCACGGATACCCCGCCATGAACAACGCCGCGGGGTTTGACCGAAAAAACGCTCAAGTCCGCTCTTATTATTCAGGATTTCGGGCCGTTCGACGGAGATATGGTGAATTATGCATGGTCAGTCCCGCGGCGTCGCACCGCGCCGGCTTTTTCCCATGCATGCCATGCATATGCCGAGTGATAGATGGATGTGTCAATTTCATCGGAGCTCGGTATCGATACGAGCCAGGGTTATCTTCATCGACTCGAAGATTACGATACGCTCGCTCGCTCGCACATCTAGACACGAGCGAGCGAGTCATTTTCCTTGGAGCGATAAATCTACCGCCAACACCGATATAGCTGCGGAGCTGACGCTGAATCCGTAACCACGGACGGACCCGACCATTGAACGTCGTTATCCTACTCGGACATTTTTTGCCGCGTAACGCAACGTCGAACTCGCGAGCAAGTAAGTTACCATCCGATATGAGACTTGTCGTAAAAAAAAAAATCACAGAATGCAGCATGATCGTTTTATTAATCCGTTGAATACTATGCGAGTCGATTAAACTTTTGCTGATGTTATCAATCAATTTAAATAAGTATAATAAGTTTAAAACCAGCTAAATATCTGTACATGTGTCTAATTAGAGATTATTTTTGCGAATCACAATAAATAAATCGCAAAACTCCAATAAATGCTTTTGGTACACTCTTTTATTTTTCAGTATATTTCAATTTTCATGATAAAATTATAATTACGCGAGAATCAAAGTCTAAATTCTGCGTAAATCAATTTCTGACATAGGTGAAAGAGTGTGAAAATCTAGCCTCTCGGTGCATCTGATTTTCAAGACATAAATCGCGCGCGCGACGTTTTAGGACGAGTAGAACGATCCGTGTAGAGCGAGCGAGGGGGCCGTCCCCCTTCTTCCTCGAGACCACTATCGTAAAGTCGAAGCTTTATCACCTGCCGTCATCCGCCCGCGACGTAGATGAAAATCTCCCCTACCTCGGCAGGTTTTTTTTTCAAAGGTCGTGACTACTTGTTAAACGTCGTCTGCCGGCTCTCCACTTACGCACGGCACTGCGATAGCATCGATGCCGCCGATGGGTTGATCTCGGTTTCATTTAATTTTTCTGTTAAAATACGTTTATATTACTGCTAATTTCTAAGCAGCTTTCAGTCGCTTGTTTTCATTGATTTAATCGTATTGAAAACAAAACTTTTCGAGTAATTTCGAGTTTTCAAGAGTAAAACAGTATGTAAAAGTTTTAAATATTTCTCTAACAAAGGAACGTGAATGATAATTTCATTATCGTTCAAAGTATATATAGTCCGTTCTATTGGTTTCATTTTACTAATATTAGAATTGCTAATTTTTTTCTTTTTATTTAATGAAAAAAGTCTATAAATGTTCTGAAATACGTAGCTATCGTAAACTTTATTCATAAGCACGTTTCACGTCAATGAATATAAGTATTATAGTGCAATCTGTCACGTGGAAACTTTATTTAGTGACAAGAGATGCACTCTCTAACTTGGCATATTTCGTTATGGAAATGTTTCCAACTTATGAATACCGGCAACGGCCGTGCGAAACTCTCGTCGATTCTCTCTCTTTTGCTCCCTTTCCTCTCCTCTTTCTTCGCATTTCTATAAACGCTCGGTTGAACGCGTCAACGCGGATTACAGCACGCCCAAAACACAATGACAAGCTCCTCGGGACCCTGCAACGAGGTTGGGTCACTCGTCGGATGGGCCCTACGAAGGGCGCGCGTTATTCTCGGTACAAAGTACTCCTCGTGCGGAATATTCAATGGAGCAAAAGAAATTAGAGCAGGGCAAACCCGACCTATGACTATTAATCGGTTACCTTTTATGTGGTATAAAGCCAATAAACTATATCACAATTTCTATTAATAATCAATTTCAATAAAACAATATTTATAATAATTGCTTCTGAAAATATTTGATATTCTTAAATTATAATTGTATAAAATTTAAGTAAAAAGTACAATTGGACACATATATTCCAAATATATCTTTCTAAAATTGATTAATATAGGAATGTTATTGTATAATTAAAAATAAATATATATTGTCCAAGATAAATGAAAAATTCTTGTAATTCAATCATATTTAAAAAGAAATGAGAAAATTATTTGAAAAGTTCTAACACACTCATATACATTTGTAATTAATATATTATTTACCTATATTATAAAATTATAAATGTAAAAATAAATATCCATAGGGGATGAAAGAATGCTGGAAAATTTCCAGTGGAAATTTGAACGCCACGAAAGAGAGAGAAGAAATTCTCATTAAAATAATATTTTTTACATACTACAAAATTCTCTTTATAATATATTTGATGTTTTCCTCATATTTTGTTTTCAATATGTTGCATTCACATATCATACGGAGTTATAATTTACGTTTTCCCATAATTACAAGTTGCCGATCATGCTTTACTTCGCGACTGCGACATCAGGTGAAATACACCTGGTGTATAAGAAGTAAATTTTCTTTTCACATTACTTATAAAAAAAGTTACCGATTCTGTGTATCATTACATTTATCGACGGTTTGTCTTCACTGCAGTCAATCGCGATACGAAAAAGATTCGGTGCAACGGCACACCCCGCGCCGTTCACTTTCACGTTGGGGAACTTCTACAGTCACACTTGCATACGTAATAATGGCATAAAGCCGAGGGGTGCCGCGCCGCCTTTATACGGGAAATTTACTATAAAGCTGGCAAAATCACCGACGACGAGTCGCCCCTCGGCCCGGCCGGCATACGAAACCCAAATGGTCATCGTAAATAGAAAATCCGTTTTTTTTTCTCTCCGTCCCTCCCGACCGCGTATGCGAAAAGTGCCGGAGTTTATTCATATTATGTCGTTGCCTCGTCGCAAGCAACGTACGGATCGAGCTTTTCGTTAGAGGGGCTGCCGTATTTCCCCCCCGGTCGTTCGCTCGTATTTTGCACCCGCGTAAAGCATCCGCCACCACGAAATCGTTATCGTTTACATACCGCGGGAGTGGTTTATCTTCGACCATATCTCGTGCCCATTTTTGCATCGGAATTCGGTATTATTCGAATAATTTAGTATTGCCATTTGCCTGAATAATCATACGGGCAACTATTTTTGTGCTTTACCAATACGTTCGTATAATTAGCTCGTATAATTAGCTATTATGCATCGCAAATTATTTGAATATTATACAGATAATTTAATCTCTCTTTATACAAATAATTATTAATTATTTTGCATGTGATTATGTTTTTGAACATAGCAGTGTTTTGCAACGGAATTCTTTGATAAAAAAAAAAGGATTCTTATATATTCATATATTTCAAAATGATAATTATATTTTTAATCCAACTGTCTTCTCATGCTGTTCATCTGCCACTTCTATGTATGGAAACGTGTACAGACTTTAATTTCCGCGATTTCAGGGATTTCTCATCCCTGTATTAATCTGGCAGCCGTCATACGAATTTCTATCTCACAAGTAGAAACTAGACACCCAATTTTATTTTGATTTTTAGGTCATTGCTTAAAAATAAAAAATTGTTGTCAGACTTTTTATGAAAATGATGTTAAAAAAAGACAAGAAATAAAACCAACAGATCCCAAAACTTTTATAACTATCACAGTTTTCACAAAATAAGAAACATGGTATTAATTAAAGCAAAATTTTATAATAAAAATATTATCTTCGCATGTTTAAAAAATAAATATATCTATATCTGCGAAAGAATAGTAACAGCTATTAGATATTTTTACAGAAAAGGAGAATAAGAATTACATTTCTAAGTAATTCTAGGATTCTTATCCAAATAACAGAAAAAAATATATTTTTTTAATTGAAAGAAAAAATTTTTTTAAATTTTCGGTCCTATGACCCTATGTCCTATATATAAAATTACATATAAAATCGCGATAAATGCAGCTTATGATTTTCATAATAAATGATCGAATTTTCGCTGCGTGTTCAATCTTATTACATCGTTTCTGAAATTAATTATAAATGATATAACGACCGATGCACCGCGCGATTAGGGCGGCGCGACAAAAGGAGAAAGGTAGAGAAACACAGAATAACCACCGTGTAACCATGGAATTAATTTCCATAGCGCGTCGGGCCGGGGTTCCAATGAATAACAATAAAGCGCGAGAGCATACGACACCGCACGGCATGCCCACAATCCGGGGCAGATCGTTACGCGCGACATTAACTTTCGGCTTAGCCTCGTTTATGCAAATCCCGCCGGAGCATCTGTTTTCGCCTGCAGTCCGCGAAATGCGTTTTTCGCTCTCGTAACCCGCTCCGCCGCGCCGCGCCGCGCGCGGTGGCTCCGTTTATTTTATTATAACCTTTTTTTTTTCATCGCCCGGCCAAGACCGTCCGTTCGATGTGACCACCGGTCAGTCCTGACGTCATCGTCCCTCTTACCCTCACGGGGCCCCCTTTCGTCCCGCGCGAGAGCCCCGCGTGCAGGGGCCCCGTGCATTCTCCGTCGTCCGTCGTCGTCCGTCGTCGTCCGTCGTCGTCCGTCGTCCTGAGTTCACGGGTTCAGACAGATGCGAGCTGCGCGCTAACGAGAACAATTAGGAGTTCCACTTTGCGCTCTCTAGGCTCTCTCGGTTCCCTCTAAAAATAAACACGGCCACTTAATGGCTCGCTCCGTCATAACTCGCGCAGATGCGAGCCCGTCTTATATTATTCCCACGAACAGCCCCGCGTTTCTCCGAATGCACCACCAAAGCGGCACCAACATCTCGCCGTCTCTATCTTTCTCCCTCACGCTCTCTCGCCGGCTCTCGGCGACGGCTTCCACGCGCGACGTCTTTATCGGGGATCGTGGAATCACCACGGGCCGGCTAAAAATATTTTATGAACGAAAATTGGCGGACACCCGCACGCGCGAAGTGCACTACGAATATGACCTGTCAACTTGGAGCTCATGTAGTTCCTCAAACACTCGTATTAAAATAACGATCAACTTGTAGAGATTTGTAACAACTAAGAGTGACATAATAGCCGAGTCGTAAAAATCAAGAATGATGAAGAATACGAAGGAAAATGCGAACAAATCTAGAGGGTGCAATGCAGTTTAACTTGAAAGAAACAGATTTGTAGTTTCCTAATATTGCACATTATTAAAAAAACAATATTTTTTAAATTATTAATATATTAATAAACATCCTACTTAAATAAAGAAATTATAATTATATTAAATAAATATCTATCTTCTCTCTGAAGATTTTTACGATTGGTTTTCAAAACTGTTCAACTCGCTTGGAGAACGAGAACTCGCGGACGTCAATCGCATTATTCGAAGGCGATAAGTAATAATAACGGTTATCAGGCCATTCTCGGCTCGATGATGCGTTTAGCGGCTCAGTTTTTTCCCCGTCGCGAGCCTTATCCAACCGTCGATATACTTATCTATGGTAATAATTCACCGAGACGGTGAGCTTTTAATCCTCCAAGGAGTCGTACGGTGGACTTAACGATCTTTCTATGATACGATTTTTGTCGCGAGACTGCCGTGAAATCTTTTTAAAGATTATACTTGCCGAATTTATCTTTTTCATTTAAAATGAATAAAGTGATATATGAAAGTTTGTCTCTCATAAATATTATGTATGATTAATTCTGCTAGTTGTTTACAAATACAAATCTACTCGTTTGATTGAGTTAAAACGATTTACTAACTGAGAACATAGATATTTATTATCAATTAAAAATTTGATATAAAATAGAAAAAAAAACTATGTTAAAATTGAAAAGCTAACTATAAGCCAGCAGTAGCTTGTAAGCTATATAAGATAGGATTGTATTTGATACACTTAGAAGATATCTCCTGATGATTGTATCCAATGGCGGCAACTAATATCACTGAGCATAACCGCGTGCTACGAACAGAGTATACTATGCTCGGAATGTGTATTTAACTGTCTGTTTAATTGGGCCTAATGGAGCGGTATTAGCTATCCGTGCGAGTATTACGCATTGAGCGTCGAGTATCGCGGCGCGTCTTGGGTATATCGCCAGGAGTTCTGCTTTAGTTGCCCGTCTTGCTTTTCCTAATCTTGATGACATACTTTTCCGAGAGCCGTGCTCTTGCTTAAGTTCTATGTGGAAATCTTTATTTCTAAATCATATCTTGACACAAAGATATCTTAAGCTTTATGTAAAAATATTAATGGCTAGTGAGCTACTAAAATCAAAATAAATATAATAAGAAGATACAATTATAAAAGAATTATTAAAATTAATGAATTAAATTAAATTAAATAATTAATTTTTTAAATCAAATAAATCTCTTAAAAAATTAAATTAAAGAAAATATAAATTTATCTAAAGTGATTATTTAAAAAAACAAAATTTCAGATTTTATATAGTTTATCTATTGTGAGTACATCTATTTATAACTTAATATAAAAAAAGATATTTAATTACAGTTTATCAAAATAATAGAAATTTCGGCGAGTTCAGCCGCGCTGTCATTATAGCCGCAGAACGCGAAAGTGTGACAAACGGCAAACAGCAAAGACAATTATCTCGACGGGGAACCGCGGCCATCGTCCGCGTATCGTATCTCGTTCGATGCGCGAAACGAAACAGTCAGAGGAAAAGCCAAGCAAAAAGAACGTATCCATTTGCGCAAGTATTTACGGTCCTCCTTATTTATAACGGTTAAAACATCTAAGAAACAATGGAAATGAGAGACATTTCCAGAAAGTGAGAAAGTGAAAAAATAATGCGGAGAAATGGCGGAGAAATGCGACAAAGATGAGCAAGAGAAAAAGAAAAAAAAAGTCAGCGAACAAGTCGAATTGATGAGAGATGAAAGAGGGATGTAGAAGGAGAATGTGAGATTTATAGACGGCTCGACAAGTAGCTGTTGGTCGTTCGGCTCGTTGTTTCGATGTCGTAATCATCAATTTCATCTCATGAATTCCGATGCCCATTTCGAGAATGAAAGAAAGTGCAGAATGCAGGAGGAAACGCGAAAGTCCGGAGAAAGGTGCGACATCTCGAGAAATAGATGCTAGACAGTAAGAAGAAGAAAGGGATGAACAATGAAGGAAACAAACGAGAGAATGAGAGAGAGCGAGGGGAAAAAACTCCAGTAAAGTATGTAGTAACGAAAGGCACGTGAAATTCTCCTGCGAACGGCAACTGCAATAAGAGCAAGAAAGGTCGAAAACAATTGCGGAATAGCCGTGGTCGATGCGACCGGATGATCGGGGGACACGGCGGAGGGGGAGGGGTGAAGAAACGACATGGCGAAGAAGTGATGAGAAAAGGCTAAGAGAAAAAGAAAGAGAGAACGGCGAGTCCAGACGAGGACGAGAAGGACGAAACAGGAGGGACCGCGAAGGGGGCCGGGGTGACGGGGAGGACACAGAGTGGCGCGGGTGTACAGAGAGTTATGGTTATCGCTAGTGAGTATACCACCTCTTCCGAAGGAGCTCCCATGTGTCCACAGACGAGAAGAAGCTCCCGCGGCGCGGAAAGGGTGCGCGGGGGCGACTAAGAGGAGAAGAGCCAGAGGTAAGAGAGAGGGAGTCGCGACGGGAGAGAGGACAGGAACTTACTTGGAAGCGAATGTAACTTTATTGTGAACTTATCGCTGTCAGAAGGCAAACAATGGTCCGATCTTCGCACCATCTGCCCCTGCCATCTTTACCTCCACCTCGCGTAGTTCTTTGGTCCCCCTCCCCCCACCCCACCCCTGT
>VBVQ01005973.1:0-10538 GCA_011636635.1 Tetramorium simillimum | reverse complement strand
CTTGCATTCTGGGTCATTTTTCATTGGCTCAACTATACGTGACGTATACTGACGTCACGGCATCATGCGCAATGGTTCACCTTCTTTCTTACACCATGGCCTTTTGATGGTATTTAATCTCGAATTGCTCTCATCCTCATGTCGAACCTCTAAAATTCCCGTTCAGAATAAAAGAAATTCCCTAGTAAGTAGTCCTCGAGTGTGGAAAGAAAAAGAAGAAAATGAAGAAAAGAAAAGAAGAAAAAGAAAAAAGAGAAGAAAATAAGAAAACTGAAAAAAAAGAGAAGAAGAAGAAGAGGAAGATGCGGAAAAAGAAACATAAACGGTGCAAGAAGTTCAGTTAAATGAACAAACCTATCGCGACCGCATTATGGGCGAGCCTTTATCACTATCTTTGCACATGCGCAATAAAAGTGACACATCTAGCAACACACCGCCAGTATTCTGTCGCACTCACGTAGTAAGTGAGTGAAAGTGTAGTCTGATTCATCAAGCATTGTTACATGCGACACGATTTTATTTGCTTATCTGAATAGCATTTTTTATCAATTCTTGCATCGATATGGCTTGGCTGTCCGGTCTCGCTGATAAGGCAGAGAACCTGTTGAATAAAATTGACAAAAACACCGCGGCCGTATTAAATAAAGATAAATACGAGATGCCGCAGGGTCATCTGTCAGAAGTTACGTGGCTCTCTCCGGAATCTGGGTAATTGTGTTCATGTAAATCTCAGATTATTACCGTTGAATATTTGGATTAGTTGATCGCTTTGTGAAATGTATTCATTTCATTTCATTTCCACACAACGTAAAATGTAAAATAATGTAAAGTTATTCTATCGAAATGTCACTTTTGTACACACGTTTAACCTAATCTTAACATATTGCTAATGAAAAAGCATTTAATGAAGAAATATATGACAAGAAAAACAACTTGTTAAAAATTTGAAATTATAACGAAGTTTTTTTTTTTATTTAGACTAAATGTAAGTACATCCAAGACGTCTCTGTTGGGATCATCAGACCATATTCCTTACGCAGTTCCTACTTCAAGTTTGACGTCAGTGAATCTGTTGAATGTAACAGCACCTAAAGAGGATGCGCTATTTACATACTTGAATACCCCTGACCCAAGTCCGAAGAGAACAGCAGAATCCTATAAGTCGCCATCAACTACTTCATCGTTATTGGTAGAGCATCCTACTGATGATACAGATTCGGATCTGTCGATTCAGAGTGATCGGATTAGTCCAACTCCATCTCATGTTTCAATAGAAATGGTCCCTAACGGTTTGGATGATAAAGACGCTGAAATAAACATAGAAAATGCAAATTTGTATCCGTATAATGAAGTACAGGCCTTGAATTGTGAAAATCTGAACCAGTCGATGGCAGAAGCTGTACAGAATGGTACATTTTAGTTTTTGTGTTGTCTATTAATTTGTAGCATATCATTTTTTATATTTTTTATATCATTTTATATTTTTACATTGCAGAACACAGTGATGTGGAAGAACATACAAATATATTTTATCCTCAGCCCAGATATAAAATAAAATCAAACAACATAAACAACATAAAAATGGATAACTTAGATAATCCAGTTGATTCAGCGAATAAACGAAAATATATAAAAGAGATGGAAAGGCACTTGGAGAAACAAAATGAGTTCCTTGAAAAACAGACAGATTATCAAAAAGAAATCGTAGTTTTAAATGAAAAACTGAAAACTTTGGAAGTAGAAAAATTAGAGCAGTCAAAGCAAATAATAGATTTGCAGTCTATTATTGACAGGAACAGGCAGGAATTAAACTCGATTAGATCTGAACTGGAACAGCATAAGGCTAGGGCGCTGAAAACTTTACAGGAAAAGGAAAAACTTATAACAGAACTGAAAAGCAATGCACCAATAGCTATGGATGAAGCAACCATCATGGAGTTGAATCAATTAAAGTAACATTGATTACATTTTACAAGTTTATAATGTTAACAGTCGACCTATGAACATAATTTATTATTATATTATATTAAATCACAGGCAAGAACGTGACTGTGTTAGGGAGGAAAATCAGCAAATGTGTCAGCAGCTGAAAATGATACGGGAAGAGTTGATGAATGCAGATCTGAACTTGGAGAAGATAAGACAAAAGTCAGCTGAAACAAATCTACAAAATCAAGAGATTCTTGCTAGTGAAAGACGTCGAAGATTAGAAGCAGAAGAAGATATGAGAGTGCATTCGGAGGTAAATCACATTTTTTTGGACATCTTTAAGTTATTGAATTAATAAATCAAAAGAATTAAAAATATAAATGTTGTTTTAGGAAATAAGATCCTTGAAAGATGAATTAATTAGTCAACGTAATGGATTTAGTTTGCAGTTACAAAAGCAGAATTCAGAGATTTCTAAGCTTAAGTTGCAGTTATCTGTATCGGCAACACCAAGCAATGAAATGGATTCGAGAATAGCATCTCTTACCCAAACTTTGGTTCTAAAACAGCAAGCATTGGAATGTTTGACGACGGAAAGAAATGCACTACGTTTTCAGCTTGAGAAGATCGAGGTAAATATAATAATTTATACATTTTTATAGAGAATATTTTTTGTATGATATATTCACTAATAAAGTTTGATATTATTAAATTTAACATGATAAATAAGTTTTTCTCTTTTTTTGCGGGTTTATATATTACATACTAATAATAACTTTTTTAACAGCATGAATATAGAAATACTACAGGCAACTTACGAAGAAACATATCGTACAATAATATAAATGACACAGACGATGCGAAAGCTCAAGTTCCTACGTTTTTAATGGAAACACCGTTTGATACCAGCGTTACTAGAAGAGTAAAAAGAGCTTATTCTTCATTGGATGCTATAAGCATTCGAACTGGAGTATTTTTAAGGAGATATCCATTGGCCAGAATTTTAGTATTGATTTATATGGTATGTAGATATATATTATTATAACTGTTATAATATAAATACTGCTACAAAACATGATATATATTTTTATAGGCACTGCTCCAATTGTGGGTTTTGGTAGTTCTCTTATCTCAATCACCAGAAGCCCATTAATAAAAGTTAGAATAGTATTAATCTTAAAGCAAAAAGAGATTTATTTATATAGGAAATGAAATTTTTTGTGAATATCAGAAAGCAATATTCGAGACAGATCTTGTACAGTTTAACATAGCATATCTATAAAATTATTGTTAAATAAACATTCGAATAAAATATAGTGATAAATCAGTGATAGTCATAAAGTATTATGATTGTAAAATTGTCTTTATTTTTTTACTACATATTTAAAAGGGTATAATGTTACAAGATTACACAAATATGGGCAGCATTTAAAATAAAATTAAGTGATAAAAAATTGAAGGATGTAAATAAATTATTATATGTATAATACTACTTTGTTGCGGTAATATAATCATGAATTATAATCGAGTTCAAAATTTTTATGGTAATAAAAATTCTGTTCTTCCTTCAAAGAGTCTTGGGGAATGCAATATACATACCAAGTATATACTCTATTATTTGTAAGTCACACAAGCTATACAAAATATATTGAAATACAATATAATTATGAATATATATTGCTCTATTAAATACTAATTTCTTATTACAATATTTGATTCCGTTCTTTCCGATAGCGATATTAGAAATAATTAAGCACAATGATATGAGACATTATTTGTAAATGTTTTTATAATGGATTTATTCTCGCGCACATGCATGCACGCATACACGCACACACGCACGCACGCACGCACATGTGTCCATCATATGTAAGATCAAGTTCATAAAATATTTTATAATCATGTTGACAGTAAAATATTCTTATCTATTGTAAATACAGTAGATATTACAACGGACATTAGGTCTAATTACTACATGGAATCTAAATATTATCTAATCGTCGCTTATTATAGATATATTTGTATTGCTCCAGTGATTGGAAAGTAGCGCGTACATGCACCTTAGGCACAAATTCTCTATTCACGTTCAGTTTGATTGAATAATGCTAAAAGGATATTTATCACATGACTTTCAGTATGAAATTATTAATTATATCCCTGAAATATATATTATATGTATGTAACTATGATTTTATCACACAATTCTAAAGTAGATTAAATGCGGTATTAACATTGCTTTCAATTCGTTAGTTATATAGATATCTCAAAATACACTAGGATCATAAAATAAATAGGGATTTGTTACTTATGAAAGATATCGAATCTTTTCTTTATAGATATATTATACTTACATCACCATTTCTAATAGCTAAACTCGCGAAATAATCGTCAAATTGAAATCAAATTAAAACTTAGAATAATTTTTGCATATTTCATACGTCAAACTGGACGTCGAGTGCCAAATGAATGGAAGAATATCACATAAAAATTGTTGATAAATCTTAAACTTACTCATAAATACGAACCACTGCGTGGATAATTCTAACTTACATTTTTCATGAAATACAAAAAATAATCAATGCTGAAAAGTAATAGATTGTGTTTACAAGCATCGGAGATTCGTACGACTGGACTTAAGCATATTACATTCTGTGACCTTGTATTAATTTCTGCCGTAGATCAATCCCGCGCTTTCGTTTTCGTAAAAAGAATCGTCACATTTTTTTGACGAGTTACTGATTATATGATTATCTCATGACAACTGTCACGCATATATTAAACTAAAATTTTCGCATAAAATTGCGTATCTTAGTATAGCCATAAAACATCCGTTCGACGAAATAGCCACGCAAGTTAGGTAAAATATTGCAAAGAAGATAATGCGGGGGTGCAAATACAGACTTCACAGCCATATAGCAGTAATAGGGTACGCTCGATTAATGTTTAAATTGTTAAATCAGATGTTACTGATGCTCCATCAAAAGTTCAAATCTTTCAATTGACTTTGTGTGTGTGTGTGTGTGTGTGTGAGAGAGAGAGACTTTAATATTATTATACAGTATTCTGAAACAATATTGTACGAGTAATGTTACAAGGATTTGTAAATGTTACAAGAATTTTGGGTAACATTGTAACAGTCCGCTTCCGATTTCGAAATACTAGCTGTTTAATGGAAATCTCGATTATTTGGAAAAATAAGCTGGTTGTTAAAATCAATTTAATTGTTTCATCCAGTATAGCCAAATAAAAAAGAATCGAAACTTTCGTAAATTTTTTGAAATTTAAACTGGCGATCGGTTAAAATTTTTATTCAACAAGTTGGATGCCTTTCGTCATTTTTAAAAATGTTTTATATTTATACAATTTTTTTCTCCCATCTTTGAGAGAAAGAGAGAGAGCGAGAGACAGTTTCAAATATTTCAATAATTTCATAATTCAATAAATGTCAGATGATACAAATGTAGATAAAACGGCTCGGAAATATATTGTTTCTGTTTTATTCTACTCTGTGACGAGCGGAAATTATCAGAAGTCAACGCATAAATTAGCATCCAAAGTAGCTAATTATTCAAAATAGCCTTTTGATGTTTAACTTATAAATCAACGTTCTCGAATTACATTAAAACATTATTCATTCTTTTACTTTATCGTCAATTAGCATTGTCAATAGCAAACTGATTTCCTTAACATCCATTCTATTTCTCAATAATCGAGTAATTACCAATAAAAGATTGTGTAAAGATAGCTTAACTGCCAGGATCCTAATGAACTATAATAATTAATGGCGTTCTTCTCACTGGCGTAATTTTACACTATTCGAAGCAATTACATGCTAACACTCTTTTAAATGCTCGTGCCATCTAAAACGTTCAGTAAGTATCTGATGTTTAAACAAGGATTACTTGCAGTGTCTAAACTTAACACTTAACACACAGTACTTCATTTCTTAATCTGGCACTCGGCTAATTTTAAATCGTCCAAGAGGAGCAATACCATTTGTTTCGAAATCTCAAACAGCAAAAGTTTAGTCTCTGCGTTGGGAAAAAGTACACGAGTTCTGCTTATATTAATGTCCAAGAATAATTCTCGTTACATCTGAGAACAATTGTATAATAAGACGCCAGGATCTCCCTTATTTTATATAATCAAAAATGTATCTCGCGTATAATCGCCGCGCACAGCGAAATCGCTCATCTCGCTCATTGGAATCTGACATTTCAGCGCAGCATTAAAACATTCTTTATTTTAAAGTTTCAAATCGAACTTGTTAACGCGAAGCAATCTATTTGTTCAGTGAAATCTCTATCGCGATGCTCTAGATATCGCAACGTGAACACGAAGGCAGAGAGAGCGTATATCAGAATAGACAAAAACTGGATATATAACATTGCTTCCTCCGTAAGATTGGAAGTAGTAGGAAGCCACTTTTTTTTCATCGATATTATCGAGAAACGTTATTGTTCTCAATATTCGGCATCTCCATAAGCGAGCCTTCAAATCAAAACTCTATTAAATTTATCTTAATAACGCGCAACGAACATAATTGTTTACTCATTATTTGCGAATATGAATCTCGTGACTCTTATTAGTCTCTAAAGCTTAATTTCTGAAAAGCCGTTCATTCTCAATTTACAATTTCGTAAATGTTTAATAGTAGTTCTCCAGCAAACAAAGAAAGAAATCTCAAATTTCATGAAGAAATAACATTGCAAGTTTACTTTCCGTTAATTCTGGAGTTCCCCGTACGCGTGAAAGCTAACAATATATACTTGAGAGTTCTAGACATTGGGACCCTGCAGAGTAACATTGTTAGGAATACATTTGTCAGTTTTTTCTTTAACACATTACGCAGAACAGAAGAGTCTACGTCGGAGTCTTCTCCCGAAGAGAAGTTATTAAAATTGTATATCTCTAAAGTCATACGTAGAATAGGTGTGGGCGCCTAAATGATTCACCGCTTATTTACGTGCCGGTTGAGAAGTTATCAGTTTCCGGGTACCGAAAGATCAACACTCGATCTTGTTTGAATTTTCGGATTTATCGGATAAACTTGATTTGTCATTGGTGCGATTATCGCGACTGAATGTGACTCCGTGAAACGCACTGCTCGTCGTGACGACGTCAAGTGGAGGTGATAACGTCGAAACGGCTTTCTCTGTGGAGGACGAATCTTCCAAATACGACGGCACGTGCGTCCTTCGTTGTTGACTTTCCGGATTATTTAACACGGAACTGAGAAACTGTCGCGTTTCTGCCCGCAACGTATTCAGACGTCTCTGGAGGATACGATTACGCCGTACGAGAATTATCGTGCGAATGACAATGCTCAAGAGATCTGCGGGAACGATTAAGAAATGTCAGAAATGTGAATCGGGAACAACGCGCGAAAACAAGGTGAATCCCTCAGAGCAAACGCGAGAGATTTATGAGGATACGAAGCTTACGATTATCGTCTCGTAGCAGAAGAATTTCGGCAAGCTTTCTTCATTCTAACGGGGAGGGTGCAAATGCGAGATTATAGGGCAAAACTACTTATCTTTTTCTCAAAACTTTTCAAATTATCTATTTATCACTTTTTTTTCTAAAATTTAAATTTCTTTTCAAGTCGTCCGATCAAGCCATAATTCATTTTTTAAGAGAATAAAAAAAAGTTATAAAATCGATTCGGTACTTAAAAAAAAGATATATAAAGATCGAAAAACATGATTAAGAGAGCTCTTTAAAAGTTTTGATGCCATCAGATAAAAAAAGTTCGTGTAGTAGTGTTTTTATATTAAGAATATTCCACAAAAAGCTTCGAGAAATTTACACAACGAATTAATGTACATCGACTGAATCTAGTATATGTGTTATGACGCAGGTTTAAACCTGCCAACTATTGCGACATAAAATGATTCATTGAAATGCCCTCTAAATCGAAAAACGAACTCTTTTGGTCACCTGATTTGACGTCATATTCTTATATTTGAAACGATTTATCTTTCGCTTCATCTATTTATTTAAATCAAAATAACAAACAAAGGATTGATGACTACTAGATGACAGACCAAATAAACATTTTAAACAAATTTTTAAAAAATTTTTTCTTGATCGTTCGCTTTTAACAACGAGAAAACTATCATCTTTTTTTTAGATATTTAGACATATCCAAAAGTTTTTACAATTCAAAACGTGCAGAAAATAATCCACTTAAAAAAATTGAAAATTAATATGTAAATTTATGTAAATTTACATTTTCAGGTATACCCTCCCCGTTAAACGTGTTATTTATTTCTCAATTTTGCCTATCTAATTTTGAACCAATACGCAAAAATCTTTCACCACGACGTAAATTCAACAACTCGCTTTCAGAAATCGCTTGCTTCGAAAACGCGAATCGCGACTCAAATCGAAAAAGAGGAAAACGTTTTTTTACATTTAGTATTTTATTTAAAGTAAATATATATACATTTTTTGAAAATGAATAATCATATTTATGAATTTAAACATTGGTCATTACATTAGATAAGACTATTCCAATTAAATTCGGCTATATTTCTTGGACTTCAACAAAATTTATTAAATCCAAAGAAATATTTTTCTCTATTTGCGTGTTGCTGCGAGGATCGCGTGGGGATTCGTGAAAATTGTGGAACGATTCCGAGAGATGAAATATAAAATTTTGCGATATCGCGTTAGCAATCTTTTTACCTTTTCTTCTTTCCTCAACGAGTTCTCTGTAACTCTCATCCACGTTTGCTGGATACTCCCCGCTTCTGTTTGCTTCTACGACAGGACAATTCGGAACCGAATTCGCATACTCGAGTCTCCGTGAAGAATGTTCGCGGGGTGGTAGGAATGTCTCGACAATCGTTCCGGTTTGCAGCATGTCTTCCAACGCGAATCTCCGCCGTTTCGTGCCGCTTTCAGGTCTTCGTCGGCGATGAACGAGCGTGTTAACGGTGGTTCCTGTCATCGGGAACTCCGATACGCAAACAGTCGGCGCCATTCTTGGTGCGAGAATCCTGAAACATGAATTTCGCATTACCGCGTTAGCACTTGGTTCACGATATTTAATAGCATTCAATAAAAGCAAGAATAACATAACCTAGGCGACATTTGAAATTTCAATGAATATTATAATATTATTAATCAATGGAAATTAATATGATAATAGATATGAATTAAAATAATATAATCAATATTATTTTAATTCATATCTATTTATACAATCGAACGATATATCTGCAAATAACAAAAAAAGAGACACGCTAGTATTTCTTAATTCGTATTATTACGTAAATCGTATTATTTTTTATTGTTTTTATTATTTCGTAGTATTTCTTAATTATATTTCATAAATATCTTACTCAAATCTATTTTAAAAATATTGCGATTAATAAAACAATGTAATAAAATGTTGTAAAACGTATTCTCAAAAAAAAGTACGATATTATTTCTCAAATAATTATATTTAAGGGGATGCTGGAGTCCTCAATTTTACCGACTGAATACCTTTTTTTTATACACTAATTTTTTAACTGGCTTTACAGATTTCAAAATGCTTTTCCAAAGTTAATAAATACTTATACGCTAATGCGTATCTCACAAATGATTTAATACCGAAAAATAAAATAATTTTAAAAATTCATGGTAAAGCAGATATGAATTATTAAAATTATTTTATTTTTCGGCATTAAATCGTTTATGGGGTACGCATTAGCGTATATGCATTAATTTCGGAAAAGCATTTTAAAATCTGTAAAGCCAATTAAAAAATTAGTGTAGAAAAAAGGCTCATTCAGTCGATAAAATTGACGACTCCAGCATCCCTCTTCGTAATTAATTTCTCGTCGATATGCAAATCATGTCTTTTAGAATCTATTTGATCGTTTCAAACAAAATTGCATGAATTGAACGAATATATTTCCTCTCTCGTCATTTAGATATTTATATTCGAGATATATTCGGGATTCTATTTGAAGCGATCAAATACATTTTAGAATAAATCTACATAGAAAACGGTAATATATTATTTCATATTGCATTGTTTTCTCTCTCTGAACAAAAGTCATCTTAAAAAAAAATAATAAAAGTGTATGTGTGTGATTTTCTTTGTTTACATTTCAAAAATCAATTATTAAAAAATATCAGCGTATTAAAGTTGTTTTTTATAAACAATAGCGTTTTATAAATGCATGCTTCATACAGACATCGTATTTATGAATTGAATAAAGTGTGTTATTCGCAAGTTTTAATTTCATTCATATGTATTCCAATGCACATATCTATGAATAAAAAAAAATGATATATACATATATCTATATATAACATATCTCCAGCTTTTGTTGACTTTTGTTGAATAATAGAGAATCGTGCGAGAATACGTATCGCGTTCGCGAGCGATCATCGGGGTCAGTTTCTAAATTTCATGCGCACACATAAAAGACGTCAAAGAAGGATCTGTCATTGTTGTTATAACATCCGCAAAATGACGCGCGTCGAGTGGCGTCATTAGCGTACCGACGTGTCTCTTAATGTCCCGCTATTGACTTCGGAATAACATCCGGCGTTTTGACGGCGACCTATGTATCCTGCACGTGGGGTATCCTTCCGCCGCCACCGCCGCC
>VBVQ01005972.1:0-10542 GCA_011636635.1 Tetramorium simillimum | reverse complement strand
AAATTATAGATCATCGCAAAAATGGCGATTTAATCGTGATTTAATCTTACTCTTTTTCTTTTAATTAATTAAAAACAATTTTGTCTTCAAAATATAAAAAAATTAAAAAAGAAATAAAGTAATTTTGAGAAATTTTTTCCGATGTAAAGCGAAGATAAACTTTTGTTTTTCAAATAAATATTAAATTTAATACCGCACGCTGATTATATGTTTACATCGATGAATCATCAGAGTTTCTCAATTGAATCCTGATTGGAAATATGACGTATCGAATATCAAATTGACTCTTAAGATCTATTTATTAGATATTATGCCTCTCTAGTTTCAGTTGTATTTTTCAACAAATTATATACAAACATGGTACGAACCTGAGAGGATTTTCAAGCGTGCATAATTATTTCTATCTTCTACAAGCTACATGTCGCATATCACGATGACGGTGTGTTAAATACGACGAGGGAGACGTGTAAGAATAGAATCAACGGCGCCAATGGACCGTATTACTAACCTAGGCCAACGGAAAGCCGACTGTCACCTCCCGTCGTCGTCGTCGTCGTCGTCGTTGTCGTCATCGTCTTGTGCGCATCACAGACCCGCTACTCAACCAAAAGATCCATGCGATTGGCCAACCTCCGTGCGCCGCGAGATCGATTTGTCTTACGTTAAAGACGTGAGGTGTCACGACTCCTAGAGGATGAATCAATTACTTCGCGCCAGAAACTAGTTATCCAATTCAAGCGAGCATCGGAGGTCATAATATGACCTGCTATTCCGAGATAAATTCAATTTTCTCGCTTGCAGTCTTTCTACGTTGGCTCTTTCACAACGTAGCTTGTGGCGTTCACAAGAGACATCACGCGATTAAATTATCCGCTTTATTTTTCGAAGATGATAATCCGCGCGCGAAGGAGAAAAATAATTCTATCAAACCGCTTCGATCATTGTCCTGTTCTAGAACAATAAAATTCTCAATAATGTAATTTTTGCAAATCCGCAAGAGAAACGGCGTGTTGTGCTCGTATAAATACACGAATCGTCTAAAGTTACAAAATAGCACAGTAAAATTATGCTGGACGTTGAGAAACAAATACACTGCTCACACTCAAAGCTATATATTGTTTACTAATAAAATTAAATTTAGATGCAAATTGGAGCGCACGTACATTAAACGTTACTCCCAGCAGTGTCGCTATAGTGGGCTATTACGCCGACACTAATCGGGATGCGCTAGTTGGCAACCGTTATCGTTAACAAGACGGATCGTTGACTGGTGCGTCAACCGTGCCTAAATCTCGCGGCGCGTCGGATATCGCGACTTGGACCACAGTCGAGTCTCAGGCGTGATCACGTTTCATCCGTGTCGTCACCCGACGCACATTGTAGCGGTCCCGATAATATACGGCGAAAATCTCAGCGGCAACCTGCCGCTGAGTCCTGCAGTTGTCGCCGCGTGCCAGAGTCCGCGGACTTACGAGGCACGCGTGGGCTTTGTAGCGTGAAGCGAATACGTAACGCGCCGGCAAAATTACTAACCTACCGCAAAAACGTTTGCCCGGCGCGGCGTGCCGTGTGGTGCTTGGCAACAGGACTCGGCGACTCCTTGACGAAAAATAACATTTTGCCGTCCAGTGATTACAACGCGCACGCGAGATAGACAGCTGCCAGTTGCCTCTTCACGCGTAGACGACGAGATCGAGACGGAGTTTGATCGGCGCGGACCGACTGGTCCAGTCGGGCATGCGACAGGATGACCACAGTCGTCGTCGCTTATCGAATCAAATCGCTGAACTGATTGCACGTAAAGATAGTACGGAAGTATTTTTTCATTAATAGACAATTACGGGCGATCTGGGCGTTTCTGTGTAATTTAAAATTAAATTTCTGTTGAAATCTATTTCATCCGTGTAAACGCACGAGTGCATCAAAAGAGAATAAAATTGTATTATTTATTTACAATCTGTTAAATCTTGTTTGATAATTATCAGCAAATTAATGAATTATAAATTAATTATTATTAAATTATTCTTAGATAATTGAAAAACGCAAGTTTCTTTCCGGCATCGACAGCTAATATTACGACAGGGGATGAAAGATATTAAAAATAAAGTATCGTGAGAGAGTGTGCTTAGTCACACGCACACACCGGGGCGCCTATTCTCGTCGGGCTGTGCTGACGTGTGTAAGAATAGAGCCGGTAAATAAGCTGCAGCGTAGAGCGGCGATATTACTCACCTAGCTCAACGTTACGGCACATCGCCGAGCCGACCCTGACGCAAAAGTAACAGCGCGTGCGTTTAGCGTGGCCGCGGTCGTTGACTGATTATGCGCGTTCGATGCAAGTGCACGCGGAGCCGGCGGGCACCGGTACCGGCGTCGTTTATCGGGCCAACCCAGACGCACGTTGAGGGGTTCGATGAATGGCGATATGTCGCGGCGCCTTGAAAAGATTTGCCATGCGCCTCGGGAGAACGGGAAATACATATTTCATCTGTCCCAAGATTTTCAGTAAAAATACCGTTTGAATTGGTTACCAAGCTGCATGCGCGTAGAAACCCCACGGAGGCGAAAATATGCGACGCGAGTATAAACGTAGAAACTTCGAGTAGAACGTGCGGGCGTCTCTTTGGCGCGTAGTAAATACAGAAAAATTAAACGCAATATACTTAGCCGCTTATATCACGCGTTCTGTAATGAGATATTCTGCGTTGCACGGTAGAACGTTGCGTCACGCGACCGAAGATTAAACTCGCTTCAATGTAAGCGTCTATTATCGCAACGTGACGTAGGTACAGCGCCGAAGGTGTGATTTATATCACTCTTTATTGCTTTCCGAAACGTAGTGCGAATTTTCTACGTTCATAAATTTCGTATGTTTTCGCGCAGTTGAATCTTTGATTACGCGGCCATTCTACGGTAATAGCTCTTCACCGGAAGAGCAATGGATGCTGTCGGGATGGATGCTGCCGGGGCCTTACGACACAAACGCCGTTCGTTAACATCCGATTGTGATCCTCTCGGAAACCGACAGGATCGAACGGGGGAGAGAGAGAGAGAGAACGGGAGCAGATTGAGATTCGACTCGGAACAGTCGCCGTTTCCAGATTGCGATTCCCAAGGATTTTGCGCTATATGTACAATGCACTCTCATGCTCCGGTACGTGCAAGGCACGTACAAGGTCGCAGCAGCTCCGATCATGATACTGTTCTTATCGCGATCACCTCGGACGACATTATCACGCCGACGACGTGTGAAGATCAGCGCGCGATGAAAAGCATTCCCCCCGCGTTAAGTCTTCTCGCTTCTTATTGAAGTTACCTGTTGCTTATATAAATAAAAGATAATAGACCCGCGCCCGAGCGCTTCGTGTGTACTATGTGCTTCGAGGTCACGCGTCAAGCGTGTAATTAAATTAATCGGGCTGGAGGCTACCTCGTATAATCGCAATTGTACGATGACGAATCTAATTGGTTACTGACTTGTTTCAAGCACTTACCGCAACTGTCTTCATTATTTCGATCGACTACCGCACACCTCGTTCTGTCGCAGCGGACGTTTAGCAGCACGTAAGACCGTTATTTATATTCGTCATCGGTTTGTCGAAGCGAGAACGCGCGATTCCCGCTAGTTTCGCCTTGAAGCGCAGCCTTTTTTCCGACCGACCGAGTGAAAACAGATTTCTAATTCGAGAGCGTCGCGGAACTAGGAAGCCGCTAGCCACCCTCGTGATAATTTATCGGGATTGTGGCACTCACGGGACGTGTATCTCCGTCGTTTTCCTTCACGCCCATAATCGCCGTCCGCTTCGTCCGTCGGGCATCATCGTGTAATTAATAGGGAGCGAACTCGGTCATTTCCACATGTGCGAACACGCATTCAAGACAGTAATCGCGCTCACATCGTTTCATCATCGCACACCGCGACATCAAAGTCAACTATTACTTTAATGAAATAATTAAGTGTCTTGCTTACACTATCGCAGACACGTAATATTGTAATTCGTAAGTTTGGTAAGTAAGATTAAAATTTTATCTCGATATATACATATATTGGGAGCTTTTCGTGCAAGATACTGATAACGGAAGAATAATTGAATACCTATGAATGAGATAACATGTCATTTCAAGGACGTATGTCGTTACTCGGTTTTACAAAAAGCGAGTCTCTAATTAATTTAACATTAACGAGATTAAGCGTCTCGGGTTAAAAGTAATAGACATTTTCGTAGATTGGATTCCAACCGCGAATTACAGTTTGCTGTACACTTTCGCGTAGTAAGTCCTTTAAGCCAGTGATAAGCATCGCCGTCAACTACTCGCTCGGCGATTTATAGCTCGGCAAGGGTGCGTAGCCCGGTAATTAACGAAACTTTCGACGAGGTATAACTTTTCAATGGGAGAACAGTGGGCCGCGCGGGAGAATTTTCATCGGCCATTGTCAAGATCCGCACAAATCCGCCGGATATACCGGAAAGTTTGAAATTACCAAGTGCGGATGTGCTGCGCACACGCTTCGAACCGCGCGCCGCTGTCGTGCCGCAGGGGAGATTATTGTTGTGACGTAGCATAACGCACGTTGCCTTTGCAACCGGACACAGGCGCGCACGCTGAAGTCGAAATAAATTCCCGGCTAAGTACGCGAAAAGTTTTAATGGCCCCGCGGTATTTGCGCGCGAGCACAGGAGTCCCTCCCCTCTCCTTTATCCGGAGTGAATTTATGGAGTCGTGCTGCGACTTTCGCCTCGTAGTATCCCGGAGCGCAAATCTGCGTCCGAAAAGCACCGGAGTTCTGTACTTTATGGCCACGATGTTTTGTAATTGTGCCGTCGGTTAAAGGCCGTGAAGCGGAGAAACGTCGTCGTCCCGGAAGACGTCCCCCCGGCGGAAGCGAATATTTTCGCGGCCGAATACTTCGACGGGAGAAACGGAGTATCTCACACAAAAACATTTTTGCAACTTTTGTAGCCGCGTGCCTTTACGTAATTTCTACTATTTCTGACTTTCTCGCGCGCGAGCTTTCTAAAAATAAACATCGTATATCAGTGCGAGCATTAGACATGCCAAACATTTTTACAGGTATCGATGAGAGATAGCGGGGAAACGTGGCGCTTGGAAAATATTTCTCTCGCGCGCGCGCGTTTGCTTTCGTCTTGTAAACAGGTTCTCCCGCATGTGTAGCAGTACGTGCGCGAAACACGGTATTTCACGAACGCGAGCTCGGCGAGACCCCCCCGATAAAGAGGCGGCCTATCGGCGGCTGACATGCGGGAGAGCCGTATGCCTCGTCTCGTAATTCTCGTCCGTGAAGGAAGCAAAGCCGTCGGTTAGCCGTAATTGAATAGCCTTCCCCCTCCTGCCCCCTTTCAGGGCCCTAGGCGGCACACGTTCCTTCCGTCTGTCGTATCGCGATTGTCCCAGGCAATATGCTCGCAACCCACGGGAGGCGGCCGTAGCTTATCGCATAAGTAAGAAATATAGGGTACGAAAATCTAGATAAATATCTCTCGATACCTCCGCCGCACCTGGGATCACCCGTACCTATACTTTTATTGCATAATTATATAGGACATCCCGGACCAACTGGGTTGTGCTTCCTGTTCACGATGAGCATTAATGACAAGTGACTGAGAAATGTATTTGCCAGAAGAAAAAAAGAATAACGCTATCAATACTCTCGAGATGGAAGGCATTACGACATAATAAACGTTTCCGCCTATAACGAATACATAAGATTATAACTTCGTACATTCTGGCAAAATTATTGCCTGAAGATAGAATTGTACGCAATGTTCCATATGTGACTTTTTTTCTCTTTATCCCCAACGGTATACTTTATAGTCTGTATTGATTACCTCCGCATGTCACAATGGCAGAAAAACACATTTTATAGACAGTAACAATTTGAGGATCATATTACATTTATATGATATCGTTAAAAAAGCCAATAAAACGTTGGTTATAAATAATGCAGTAATATAAAAAAACCAGTATTAAAAACAGATATTTATATTCGCACGAAGCCGAAGATGATAAAATTAAAAAAAGCTTTATAGTTAACACCCGCATTTTTATATAAACAATTTAACTAAAATATGAATATACATAGAAACTAACTAAAATATTTAAAATTTATTTTTTATTTCTTTCTCTCTCTCTTTTTTCTATGCGCGCATTCTACTTTTAAACTATTTACGGGAAGCGACATTAAACGGAGGATAAAGTTTCCATGTTATGCTAATTATACTCAGCAATGCCCTAGCAATATCTCGCACGAAACCTTAGGCGAAGTATTCGTACGTGTCTGGCGGGCCGAACAATTCCTTGGCAGTGAACGTGCTCGGTGTGATTCATGTCGCGTCTGACTGACCTGCGACAATGTTTCCGGGCACGCGACTCTAAAATACACTCCGTCGATATATGGTGCGGTAAGGTGCGTGAGAGCGAATTGCATTGAATGTCAGTAATGATCGTGACCTGCTCACATTAAGTATGACGCATCGGGAAAGCGCTGCAAATCTCAACGAAGGAACCTTCGGTGCCAGTATGAATTTTTTTTTTATCACAATTACATTATATATCCGCTATTTCTCTAATGCACATCTATCTACACCATAAATTTATTTAAAATCAATGCTTTTGATTCCTGTTAATAAGCTAGAGATAATATTAATAGACAGTACTATGATCAATTATTAATTTAAAATAATATAATCAAAGGCAACAATTCATCTGGTATTCTTCATATAATTTGATTCACTAATTTCAGATTTAAATGAACAATTTGCTCATTCATTTGCATAATATTCGCATCTATCGTGCAAATAAATGAAATCAATGAATTTCTATTTTAGAGAATGGCTCAAAGAGAACTTTTCGGCGGACTCGTTACACGTGTGTCATGTGTGTGGTGGACCCCTCCGGTAGCAACCGCGGTCTTCCATCTCTGAGCTCCTTTGAGCCACTCGCTTCTCGTTTCACGACGTAAAAATGACAAAACGCCACGATTACCGGGAGGCTATCCCGCGGGAGTGTGCCATGGATAGCTGACGACACAACCGGGACCTCTTTGGAATTAACTACCGTAGTAAGAGCCGTTTTTCAACCTGACCCACAGAGCCCGTTACATCCCCACACTCTTTAATATCCGCTTTTTCTTCAATGTGGTCGCGGAAAATTCCGCTCCAGATCCGTTTATCCCGTAGAAAAGGCATACCCTTTAACTCAAACTAAATGCAGAGGTAGATAAGGAAATCTTATTTATTATTTACCTTCAAATGGATTTCGTTAACGGAATTTTCGTTTGCACCTTTTTTACAAAAATATATGAAATAAATGTCAAAATAACATGCAGAGTTGTCAATTTCAATTTTCACTAAAACCACTTAATTTAGACATTTTGACGTATGTTATACGTTATTATATATCAATAATAAATAAATGGATTATAAATAGAGCATAAATATATGTATATAAATGTTACAAAATATATTTTTGCAAATGTCTGTGCTAATTTTTAAATGGCCGTATATAAAAATTGGAGTTCAAAATGGCATTCCGTTACGTTAACATTCGTGAAATGCATGAAATATTGTAATTTCACCAGATTATCTATATTTATCTCATTTATCGTCTTTAAGCGTTTTAACAGTATAGCGGTAAACATGTTCGCAATCGTCCGCAGGATTGAATACATCTAACGGACCGTCCGAATCATAATATATTTCCCGCGAACTATCAACGCTCCCCCTTAAGAGATCTACGATTACATTCGAAAGGATCGAGGCGTAACACCGGCGATTTCGCTGATAACGATAACCTATATCCGGGATTACTCCGCGCAATTACTTAACGCCTTAAGACCCCGGGAAGCGACGCCGTCGTTCCCGTCGTTTGCATATAAAGCAGAAATACGTAACCTCCGCCAGCAGGATCGACCGGCGACCTACGTGCTACGTGCCGCGGCATTCCCCCTTCGACTTACATGGCATGAGAACTCGATTAAAAGCGACTTAAGGCTCGACTTACGCTTGTGAAAGCGGAGGAGCCGACCGTATCCCGAGATTATCTCCCGCGAGGTATCCGCGCATCTCTCCCGTGCGAGTCACCGGACAAAAGGGGTGATTATTATCGCGATATCGAGTCCCGAGGAAACGGAGCCCCGCAGACAGATAAGCCGTTCCGATCTTTGCTGGATCTTTTAAGATTCAACTCGCGAACATAGCTTCTCGTCGGCTTTATTCATTTCATCGGTATGCCGCCGATTGAATTTATTTCATTCGCAAGATCACGAAGTGAAAATCAACCGATATCCAAAAATATTTTCTTGACATATCCAAGTTTCTGCGCGAAAGGATCTTGCGAATATATATATAAATTCACGAATAAAAGGTACAAAAAAATAATCCTGGCATAAAAATGTTCGTCTAAATGATTTCCATAAAAATTCATTCAACGTACTGCGAACGATAATAATTCTCGCGCGAACGAGATAAATGTAGGAAAGATGTATGTAGATGCAGTCGCGCGATTCATTCTCAAGAAGTTCGGGACGGACGAGGTGCTGTAGAAACTTAGCGCGGACAATAACCGCGTCTAGGCCGGATACAGGCCCGTCCGATAATGGAAATTTATGTCGTCCGTGCTGGAGGAGCACGAAGATCCTTCGAGAGAATCCACGGCGCGATCGTGAAATTCAATGGCGAGCGAGATCTAATCGTTGTAGACGAAAACACGCCATCGTCGTTGTCGCTCTAGTCGCGATTCTTCTGTGAAATTCCGTGACGATAATAAAACCATATCGGAATGTCGATCCGCGTTTTGAATTGTTTCGCGTCGCTTATTACGTAGCTCCAGCCATAAATTCTTGTTTTTTCCGACATGAGGTCGACGAGAGACACCAATTTTATTGCGATCGATATCTATTTCATTGCAAATTACCTGAATTTATTTAACGAATTTATCTTTTATTTTATATTTAATTTTTAGATGGTCTGTAGTTCTAATTGTTACATGTATGTTATCTTTTTTGTTTGCCTAATTAAACATACATCTAAAGACAAATATTTAACGTGTCACAGAAGTGTAAATTGAAATATATTCATAAAATTTTACAACAATATCGCGTTCGTAAAGTTCATAAGGTTGCATAAGGTTCGTGTAACAAAAATTTCACTTTCCAATAATTTACCGCACATTATTACACTGTCATTATTAGCCACGGAAATAACAATCAAGCGTAAAAGGAAAGCATACAGAGTAATCTGACAATCTCACCGAATACGGCGCTCAATGAAAATAATCAAGCGATATAATCATATTACATTTAAGTTCTAACGAGACCTATCGCTCCTATTAATCGCCAAGGATGCACTGCTGTCAGGTGATAATTTACAGTAACATCTTTTTCCTGGTAACAGAGCAGTCGCCTCTACCAATTACGATCGAGGAAGATCTCCACTCTCACGTAATACGTAGAGTTATTTACCGCGAGACTGCACTACATCTCGCGTACGACAAACGTCCGCACTCGCCGAGATGCAGACGTTTACCCTGAAAGGGTCGGCGGTTACGGAATAAAAGAAGGTAGATCAGATGGTAGATCCTTCGCCGTGAGAGATAAAGAGACGGACGACGCGAGAGCGAAGTATTTTAATATGACACAATCCTCTTACTACGCTCTACGAAAAAAGTTTAATATACTCGGTGCTGTCCTGCGGTCTCCCCCGTCTCCGCGGCCCTGTTTCCCACAGGACGTTGGGAGAAGATGGTGAGGAGACAGTGCTTAAAACCTCGGAAACTTTTCGAGAACGGCAATAAGCCTCCTCGATGATCCGCCGCGTCCTCTTTCCCCTTCCCCCGTAAGCCCCTTATAAATCTTCATTACGGTATGCCAAGAAAACGCGATAGAGGCGTAGAACGGGCGGATCGGATAAAGTCAACGGGGCTCGCCCGATGATAGATCGACGAATTTGAGGAAGGAGGAGGACCGTTCTACGTCGCGCGGTAGATGGTGGAGCTCGGGCGGCGGATCGAAACGTCGAGACGAAAAGCAGGGCAACGTCTCTCGCAACTTCAGCACAAAGCGAACGAAATTTCGGAGAGAAACCCTCGGGGCTCTTGACTCTCGACGAAAAGTAGCGAGAACGCGCGGCTGTTCTTCGCGTATCTCTAGCTTCGCGCTTAGCCTCTCGCCTTCTATTGACTCGAAGCCTGCCGATAACTCGATAGCAATGCGCAAGTAGCGTTGAAACGTAAAATATTCATATTGACATTTACCCTTTGATTATACGTGACATTGAAATCTTGACGTTACAATTAGAATGGTCATTACCACGACGTTTAGAAATTAGAGTCGATAATTTATGAAAATGTAATTATACTCTCATTAAAATACCATAATTTCTATCTTTCCTTCGAAATGTACATGTCTATTTATTATCTGTTTCTCTTATCTCCATCCTGCGATCGTTAGCGGCCGCAGGGTCATGGAAGGAAGAGAGCAATTTTTTAATTCAATTATTCACTTTGGCTGGATTACTAGCGAGC
>VBVQ01005971.1:0-10543 GCA_011636635.1 Tetramorium simillimum | reverse complement strand
GAACGGGGGCGAGGGGCGGGCGAGGGCAGGTTTTTCACGGGAGTTTCTACCCCGAGAGAGAGAAAGCGGCAAGCTGTGAAAACAGCGTGGCGCGTATGCCACCGTGAACCACCGGCCGAGAAGGGAGACAGAGAGAAGCGGGGACGAGATGGGCGCGCGAGGGAGACGGGGCTTTCGGCCGGCTCGGTTTCACGAGGGCCCCACTCGTATATAAGCCGTGAAACGAAAACCGAAAGGTCGTTAGGCAGGGGGCGAAACCTTTTGTCGTTGCCGTTGCCGACGTTGCCGAAACCGCAAAACGCACCGACAACCCGTTTTCTTCTCTCTCTCCACGCCCGGCCGTCTTTTTCTCCTCTCGGGGATCTCGGGGGGCCCCGACGGGGCCCCGTTGTGTGCTCGCCGTACGTGAGACAATGTCGTGGGACAGCCGCCGAGCGCGGGAGAGCGCCGCGAAATGATTTACGCCTCGGCCGCGGCCGATTCGGCCCGCCGACTCGCTGTCGATGAGTGTTTCGCGCGAACCCGTCGTCATCGCTCGTCGGACGTTGTTGTCGGGCCGTCACGTGGGATCCTGGAGGCGCATACCTGCGGACGCGGCAAACGGATCTGTGAGCCGCGTCAAATGTCAACGTCGAGCGGCCGCCCTTCGCGGAAGGATTCTAGGATTTTTCGGGGGCGGTTCCGACGCCTTGCCCATAGACTTCGCGGAAAAGGATTATGGATCCATTAAACGCAAAAACGAGAATGGAGTAAAAGGCGAGGCGGTTGAGAAAGAATAATATAACAAAGAAAGTTTCTTATTTATACAATTAATAGAAAAGTATAGTTACTTTTGGACCCAACTGCAATTTCATAGTATTTCTAATGATAATTATGGTCAACATAATGATGCGTGTAGTCAGGTTGATCATATTTCGTGTTAGAAATATTATGAAAATTACGGTTGGGTCCGAAAGTGACGATATTTTTCTCTCAGTGTAACGTTGCTGAAAAATAAAAGTGAGAGAAGCGTTCTCTTAGCATGATCTATGCGAGCTTATTAAAGTATCTGTATTTAGTCAAGCTGTGTGTGCATTAGGCTGGGTATAAATAACTCTCGTATCCGTGTTTCACTGACCCTTACGCACACCAGCGATTATTTTTTACCGCCGTCCCCAACTACTGATTATCGATAACTGGCGAGAACAATGGAGGCAGGTATGGAGCACCGCTCCGAAATCTTCATCGCGTGGAGAACGAATTCGACGCGCAACTGGGGGCAGAATGTTGACGCGAGCCTTCAGGATGATTTCGGGCCGATGATTAAGCGACATGACCGTCTTGATGCCCGACACTTTTTCAACATTAATCTCTGCCATCCGCTCGGCCATTTGCCGGTTGTCGAATCCGCGGCCGTCGCTCTCCCTCGCCGGCCGGCGCGAGAGACGAGAGAGAGAGAGAGCAGCACGGTAATTATGCTCGTAGAGACGATTAATATCCGGAGACACCATTTTTTCGGCGGTTCCCGTCGTAAAATATATTGCGTCCGGGAGTATTTCGTGCGCAACGCCGTCATTAAATCTGGAAGGCAAGAGGCCGACTTTTAAGAGTCGCTACTTGTGCCGCCCGCAGCCATGTACTTAAAAATCGAGGTAGCTGCACCGATTAAATTGCCCCCCTCCCGAAAAAAAGGAGTGCGCGATTGTTCGAGCGTGCTTCTTAAAATTTTCGATCGCGGCGTCAATTTATTGCGACATTCCTACGTATTCTTCTGTTAATCGAAAGCAATTACTTCTCTCTCCTGATAAATTGCAGAACAATTACGTCCGTTACGTGCAAGTAGCTCGTTTTTAATTGTGCTACGTAAATGTTGGGCCACGAGATCAAACGAATAATCGATCCTTCTTTGGACGTCTCGTACAGATTCCTAGCCGGCGAGCGTAATCTCTTTTCTCTCGGGCGAAAGTTTTCGGGGGGCCTCAATTAACAATTATTTAAATCAAACTACGTACAACTTGAACATCAATAATATCCATACCACGATAATTTGTAATTTATCCCTGCATGTTCACCGAAAATTCAATCGCTGATTTCGAATTATTTCGCAATCGCACAGAAGCCGTAAAAGAGAAGAAAATAAATTTCTTTCGGCCATCTCGCAAGTTGGCCGCTCATTTACTTGTACAACTTCAATGGTTGTTCGAAGTACCTTGTTGACGGCGCGATTAAGGTACTTCGTTTCGCTTCTGTGCGGAGTGAGCGGAGCTCGCGGAGCGGTACGGACCGTTATTTTCGAAATCGGCGGTTCGTTGGTCGATGTTATTAAAAAGGCCGGTGTCTCGCGTCGTTCACGAGCAGAACCGTCCAACCTGTCGGCAGGCGGAGACTCGCTGATGGGCTCGGGATCGGAAGACGAGGACGAGGACGGTAGTGCCCACCATCACCATCACGACTCGGCCATACGCGGCGCCCACCTCGGGACCCACAACATTGGCACGGGTGGTTCTGGCGACCAGGCCGTCGGCCACGGTGGCGAACTACCTCTCGGTAGCGATCCCTGCAAGCAGGAGGACTCCGAGGACCAAGGTAAGCCTCACTTGCTCAAGATAAGGTAACGAAACGCCGACGGATGTATGTTAGATACACTGAGAAAAAATTCCGGTTAAAAGCGAATCGGAAAAATCTTGTAGGCGTGATCAAATATTCTGGTCATTGTAAGTTATAAAGTATTGAGTTCTATTATAATAACCAGAATATTTAATTTATCCTATAAGATTTTCTGATTTGTCTATTTTTAACCAGAATTTTTCTTCAGTGTAGAAAAAGAAGTTTTCTCTCGCGTGATTCTCTCTTGGAAAAAATATTCATGAGAATGATTTTGCTGCAGTAAAATAGTACGCGTATAATGTGTACGCAAAGAATCGTACAAGTCGAATCGCTCATTCCCGTGAGTCAGACACCTGATTAGAAAAAATTCTATTACATTAATAAATAAAGTAAAACCCTATTAATATTTGAAAAGAAAAAAATTAATTCTTTCGATTTACGCCTGTGATAGGCGCTGTAAATATTTCTGTGTAAATAACTTGGCAAGTTCCCTTTAATCTCTTTAATCGCAGTTGTAAGCGATATGTGCAAGCGATATAAATATTACAGAGTGGAGATACATATTTTTACGATATGGACAGTTTTACGCGGCGCAAACTGCCTCTCAGCAGAATAAGAGAACGTCTTTATTACGTCAAAGACGAAAGATAAATCTCGCAAAAAGAAAGGTAGCGAGGGGATCGTAAACGAAAGTCAATATCGCGTAGCCAAGCGTAAAGGGCAGAGTGCACGCGTGAAATATCTAAGCTGTCATCTCGATTACAGTGATTAGACATTCCGTATGTATCACGCGCACATGTGCATATCGGCCGGCTGCAAACGAACCGAGACCGCATTCGCACGCCGTAAATTACCCCGCGCGGCTCGCGCGATCAAGAGCGATCGATTAGCGGGCTCGATCGGGGCCGCCCTTCGAAGCCATCCCCGCGCGTCATCGTGTCACCCTCGGAGATCCCGCGAGCGCGCAAATTCGCGGCGTCGCGACGCGTCACGGGCTCGCCGAGGGCGTCGTCGGAAGCCGTCTCGAGCCCATTATACCCTGCTCTTTTATCGCGCGCGCACAACAATCGGTCCTTTAGCCGTACGCCACCTATACAGCCTCACCCTCGCACGGGCCCTCGCACAACCACGCGCAACACAAGCGCCTCGCGATGCGCCCCCCCTCCCCCTTCCCCTTCCTGATCGGGAAAGAGGGAGCGGACGTCTTCACGAGGGGTGGCCCCTCGTTGTGCGGTGTGACACTGTCCAAACATTTTCTTTGTCCCGCGGTTAAGACCTACCCGGTATAACATATATATACGTATAGTGTATAGATTACCGTGGAGAGAGCCGGGGACTTGTGCACGCGTGTGCGTGCGTGCGTGCATGGTGGCACTGTGCGACGCCGTGCGTATGTGCGGGGTACGGCTTTCAGCATGCGCGCGCGCGCGCGCGCGGCAGCAGCCACGATAATCCGATGGGGGTTTCGCATCGCTTCCGGGGGATTGGCTCCGATTGTTGTTACCTCGATCCGGCCGATGAAGATACCGGGATACACGGGGTGTCCCAGACCTACCGCGTGGCCTCTCAGCCGCGATTACCTCGGACGAATCTATGGTCGATTATCCGCGCGCGTTTGCCGAGAAGCCATCGTCCGCGCTGAAATCCTTGAAACGTCCACTGGCTTCCGCTCGATTTTGGTTACAAATTTAAACTGAATAAAAATGAAACGAGTCGCGAATTGTGTAAAATGAAAGTTACGAAAAAGAAATTGGCACAAATTGCGTGGCAGGCTGAAATTTGTTAAATTTTTTTTTATCAAGAGATATTAAATGAAAAATTGAACTTTAGCTTTTGCTATCCTGTTTCATCGCGCAGCCTTATTTTTCGTAATTATTCTCAAATTAAATTTTTTTTTGTATCCCGCTTTCATTTTTCCTCAAATGTGTATTGCATTTTTGTTACTAACGAAAATGTATGTATATACGGCGTGTAAATGCACAGAAAAACCATTAATTTCAAAATCGACAATAATATTCTCATATATAAGCAAGAATCTTCTTTGAGGAATTTGATAATCTTAAACAAAAACAAAATTTCCTCGTGTGAGCAAGTTATTGTCTGTTTAATATTATCAAATTCTTCAAAGAAAATTTTATATTCTTGCTTATACATGAGAATATTATTGATTTAAAATTAATATTTTTTCTGTGTGTATAATTATCCGCGGTGCATTGAGCTCGGGTCCGTGGGTTCGCTAAGCCCAAATGACTGTGCGGATCAGTCATCCCTGCGGAAATTTTGTTAAGACCTTTTAATATCAAAAACTATCGCCGTATTGAAACAGCCATCGTCTTCAACATTCGCATAGAGACACCCGATAAGTACGCGACCATACGATAGATTCCTGTTCATCTCGATCGACAGTGTACGTGTGGGTTTTTTTTTTAATTTAACTTCAATGCGCGGTACGAGAGATCGCAATTCGACGGGCGTCGCTTAGAAACTCCCGTAACGCAATGATGACTCGTGTCTGAGGATGACAAGTCATTTCTGGGTTACCGACGAGTCACGCGTCAGCGGATACGCATAGTTCGGGATTAAGAAACGTCTATCCCTCGGCCATCGACGACTGGGTAATAACAAACGCGCGGCGTAACGCTGAAAATATTGTGTCAGCCTTTTTTTTTCCAGATACCTTTACGGCTTGTCTCTACTAAATCGTGTACGAGTGACAGGTTCGTCTCCGTTGAAAAAAAAAATTGAAGGTTCGACGATGCAGAATTACGGAACCGTTATTTCGGTCCAGATGAAATTCCGGGTCTAGCAATTACCGAGCGATTTACTCTATCGTTTTGCAGGACAGATTAATTCTATCGCTCTATTTATATTCACGCGGCGGCTAAAACTATAATTTAGAAGAGGACAAATTGTGTCGTTCGCGCGCTCGTTAATTCTGGCCGCCGGCGCGCCTTCGGGAGAATTTCGAGAGAAACAGAAAGTGAGCCGAGTCATCCCAGAAAAGTCGTGGTCTCTATCACTTCGAGAATTAGGTTTCCCCGCCATTGTATTTAAAGCAGACAGACGCGAAACTCGCTATCGCCGGAGACGCACAAAGTTCCCGGCGGCGACCGATTTCCCTGGCAGTCGTCGAGTCGGCGAATGTCCCCCCGCGAGAATAGGCCCCAGGTGATCGTCATACGATTGTGCGATAGCTCGGCTTCGATCGGTTGAAGGTTCCCTGGACGGCGATCCGGAGACGAGGGACAGCCAAACGGAGAACAAGAGCCCGGACGGCGGCGCCGGCGGCGGCAGCGGCGACGGCGGCGCCGGATCGAAACGACGCGGCCCGCGGACCACTATAAAGGCGAAACAATTGGAGATCCTGAAGACGGCCTTCTCGTCGACCCCGAAACCCACCAGGCACATCAGGGAGCAATTGGCGAAGGAGACCGGCCTGCCCATGAGAGTCATACAGGTGGGAAAAAGACTCCTCTTTCTCTCGTCTTTCTTCGCGCTGAAATTTCTCTCGTTTGTGTGTCTGTCTATTACTACGTATGTTCTATACTTACTTTCTCTCCGGCGAAAAGTTTCCCCGCGAAACTGATTGCGCTGCCGTTTTAAGTAAATCCGAAATAAAAATTTACTGGTTACGTTCTGATTATTTGGCTCACATCAGATAATTTAATAAAGCTCTACCTCTATATTAACTATTAAACTACACTGAGAGAAGAATATAGTTACTTTTGGATCCAACTATATAATTTTATAATATTTCTAATAATAAATATGATTAATTTAACTACATGCATCATTATGTTAACCATAATTATCATTAGAAATATTATAAAATTATGGCTGCGTCTAAAAGTAACTATAATTTTCTTTCAGTGTATTTGAGCCAAATTATTACAACGTAACGAATAAAATATGAAAATTATTTGCTAATTTTTTGCTATTTCTTGCTTTTAAAACTAATTTTTATTTAAATTAGCACCGAAAAGGACGATTTTATTATACTTGGAGAAAAAATCTTTAATCAAGTGTTGTGGAGTCGGTAATTAAGTAATAAGAATTAAATAATAATTATACTTTAATGTTGTTATAAGAATAATAATTCTTCCTCTCTCAGATTTCGTTACGACATTTGCTTCTCGGGCATTCTTTAGCCTGCGAAGTCGCTATTAATATCGAGGTGAATCGCGACTTGCGCTATCGGCGGCGCTTTTATGCATCTGGCATCTAAATCGCCGTTAAAAGCGACTCGACGTTCAGAAGTCCTCCGCCATCGCGAACACACGGGAAAAAACCGCGTGGACAAACCATTTGCCGGAGAATTATTCACTCGGCACGACGTCATATTATTTACCGAGAAATTATTTCGCGACAGCACCGCCGGTTCGCGATGTATCGCCGATAAAAAAATTGTTTACCACGGTTTTCTCGTGTCCCAGAATGCAAAAGAAAAAACAAAATAGAGTGGACTAAGATATAGCGCATGTTCTAAGATCCACATCCTCTCGGAACATTATATACCTTCACGGTTTAATGTAGCAGCGACGGAACGTATAGGAAAGTGGCGATATTTTTTACAATTTTCAAGAATCTATCGCATATTATCAGCTATTCTTAGAGCAATTTGTAATTGTAAGATGATCGTGCGCAAAAATCGAGAGGCGGCGAAGAAAAAGAGCGCGGAGAGACCGATCGTTAAATAATTCAGCGATTAAAGTAGCGGCCGGCCTGGGCGTTCGCTGGTTTCAGGTCTGGTTCCAGAACAAGAGGAGCAAGGAGCGCAGGCTGAAGCAACTGACGTCGATGGGCAGGAACCCCTTCTTCGGGGGCTCGCGCAAGATGCGCGGGTTCCCGCTGAACCTGAACCCGGGCGCCCTCGGCGGCGAGGACGGACCGCCGCCCGGCTTCCCGTACTTCGGCCCGGACAAGTTCGAGTTCGGCTACGGCGGCCCGGTGGCCTTCCACCACGAGTTCTTCGGCGCGCATCCGCCCCCGCATCCGCACGGACCGCACTTTGCCGGTACGGGGAATCCAGGTGAATCTCCCGCCATCACAGATGATTATCGTTGTCATTATTATCGACGTCCCTCTGACTGCGCTGAAGCTAGAATAGATTCTAGCTTCGCGACAGGTAGACTCGGCGGAAACGCCGAAGATTGCATAAATTTATCTAATCAATCTCTCATATCCTCTTGCAATTGGATTTCTGTGTAAAATTCCATCGGTTTTTATTAATCGCGCGGCTTTTGTCTCGCGAATATACAAAAACTTGTAAAGTAAAAAGGCAGCCCGTCTTCCACCGAAAGTTGGGGCCCGGAGAGCCTAGTCCCGGAATCTCGCGTAATTATAATAAACCTCGAATCAAGTAGGTAGGCCCCCGCGATAATTATGACAGCCGGTTTCGGAGATGGCCGAGCGGATACGAGATCCCCTCTGAGAGCAGTACGTAATCTGTTTCTGACAGGCCTGGACCCGGCCAGTTTAGCGGGCATGGCAGCCGCAGTGGCGGTGGCAGGGGAATACCCACCTCCGGGCGCGGGGGGCGGCCCTCCGGAATTTCTCACGGGGCCCCCCGGGCAGGGGCCCCCTGCGCCCACCGGCGGCAGCCCCGGAGAGTTCCTGGCACCTTCAGGTAAGAGGGAAATATCCCCTCCGAGCCATTACCACCGAAAATCGGCCGAATCGCGATCGCCAATCTACCTCGGGTCTGCCCGCGAGCGGACTTTATATTTGCGCTCGCGCCGATTTATTAGCGTTATTTTCGCGATACGGGCGGCGACCATTAACTCGCGAGCGTTTGAAGGAGATCGACTCGTTTTTCTCACATCAGAAAGTAATATTCCGCACGAGCCGTTTCTTTATACAAGTCGAATATCTTTTTCCATCGGAATTAAACGTGAATATCTCAACATGTCAATTCTTTTGCTATTCACTGAAAGAAAAATATAATTACTTTTGGAGCCGACCACAATTTTATAATATTTCTAATGATAATTATGGTTAACATAATGACGCATATAGTTAAGTTAATCGTATTTATTGTTAGAAATTTTATAAAATTCAGTGTATTCATTGAAAGAAAGATATAGTTACTTTTGGAGCCAACCACAATTTTACGATATTTCTAATGATACTTATAGTTAACATAATAATGAATACAGTTAAATTAATCATATTTATTGTTAGAAATATTATAAAATTGTGGTTGAGGCCAAAAGTAACTATATTTTTCTCTCAGTATATTCACTGATTGGACCTAGTCACAATTTTATAATATTTCTAATGATAATTATGGTTAACACAATGACGCATATAGTTAAATTAATCGCATTTATTGTTAGAAATGTTATAAAATTATGGTGGAATTCAAAAGTAATATATTTATCTCTCAATGTTCAATTACATTTGATATTGATACCTGTCTTGCTTATTTTTCTCAGCTTGATTTTCGGATTTAACTCGATACGCAGAAATTAACGGGCGGAAAAGTGAGATTGTATAATCGCTTCGTCTCGTGACGATTATTCGTGACGATTTATTATACACATCTCTGTTACATCGAACATGCCGTGTCGTGTTAATTAGGAACGCTTTGGTCCCGCGGTATCGAATCGAAACTGTTTCACGCCATTCAACGTTTCACGTTGAAATGAAAATTATACGTTGCCGTTAACCTTTCGCACGCGGTATCATTTTTATCGTGCGGCATCGCGCGCGCGCTATTATTCGCGCACCTCGTCGCGATGCTATTTCGTGCACGAGAGACGCTCGCGCGCGCGAGAGAGAGAGGGATTTCTAGCTACGGCTAGGATTTTCTGCAACACAAAGTTACAGCTCTCTGCGTGAATGTCATTTCCTTCTGAGCCTGTCGTACGGATAATTGAGATCTGGCAATCACCTGGCGTGACCTTTCGCGATACGTCTAATACTGAATTTCACGTTTTCCAACGCGCGTCAGATACGCATATGCGTCTTATCCGGCTGTCACCGGCGTATCAATCAAGTCACACATACGCGCGTTATTAATTCGTCGAGGAAAGTGCAGTTAGCGATATTCGCATTAATAACCACAGTATTTATAAAGGAGCCTGTTTAACGTGGCTAAAGTGGCTTCTGGTAGCCCGAAGCCAAGTTTGAGAATTTCGCAACGCGGACACTTTTATCATATTCGTTGAAATATATGGCAGCAAATGTTACATTATACATGTATAATGTCTGTAAGGAAATAATGAAACAAGGATAATATTCGAGTGTCAGAACTATCGACGGATTCAAGATACATCAAATCACTTTAGTTTGAACAATGAGATATTTTCTGAATGTTCGAAAACTTTTAAGAATCTCTGGTTTCTTGCTCAATTCTTCAGTCATTGCTATTTTTTTTGTAACACGATGCATGTGATCTTAAAATATCCCAATATAAAAAAAGTCAATTTATATCTTTGGAAAGAATATTTATTCAAACTTGCAAATAAAGTTTGTATTTTGTTACGAAAAAAATTCGTTTTATTAAACATTGAATTTGTTAAGACTCCGCGCGATGACTGGAGGGTTTAAAACTTTCCTCATTAATCTAATCGGAACTTTTCGTTCCGTCGTGTGACTCCGCACGATGGATACATGACGTGCGCGCAAGAGATAAGACAAAAAGAAGGGCCGTTGACAGTTGGAGAGCGGACATCTCGTCGTCGTGGCAATCTTTTCGTATACGAAAAGACGCCACGACGGCGAAATATATAAAGCGTATCGCGGCTATCGGAGATCGCGTTAATATTTATAAACCGCCGGCGGCGGATTGTCTCGCCGACTTTCACGGGACTTCCGGCCGCCGGCTGGGTCCGTCGCGTCGCGTTGCGCTGCACGCTGCGGGATTTAAATCTTAATTGGCATCGACGCCGTGCGCGTTCGCTTGTTCCCAGGTGGAGGGCAAGGTAATCCGAGCGGCGGTGGCAGCGGGAACGGC
>VBVQ01005969.1:0-10546 GCA_011636635.1 Tetramorium simillimum | reverse complement strand
TACGAGGTGAGGAATCGAACGAGAGAGAAAAAAATATCCTATGAATTCGTGAGTGACTTCGGATATCACGTTCGGTTCCGCCTGGCAGAGATTTTCTACGACTTTGTAGCTCGCGATATATCCGAAGTCCGTTTGCAAGTTTAAACCGCACCTTGCGTTGTACGTGTCGCAAATATATTCCACGCACAGCGTGCAAAGATTTCCCGTGCCGCTTCGCTATCGCCGCCACAATTTTATAGAACGGCGTCGGCGAAATCTTAACTTTGGAGTCTCACGATCATCCAATTAAACCATATATATTATTTAATTTGCAGAGACATGTGAATAATGTCATTTTTAAAATCCTTTCAATTATAAATATGCAGACTCATCGTGAGTTTTTAAATTTTCTGTAAATGAATTTTGTAATTTAGATTTATCGGCACGACAGCTTATGCATTTTATTAAGTTTATAATCCCATAAGTATTATCTTTGTACTCGACCCTAAATTACAAATTCGGCGGGAATTGGTACCATTAAATGTCCCCAGTAAACGTAATTCAAAATGTGCCAGCGTAATTAGTGGGCTACGATGAAAACGCATAGATTGTGCCGATTAAATATCTACGCTTGAATTTATGCTCGATTTTCATGCATAGCTATCGGAAAACGTAATTACGCTTATGACATTTAATGCGGAGTTATGTAATTACACATTGAGCTTTGTACGTGCCATAAATCGTGTAGAGTTCGGTCAAACTCGCGCAATCATTACTTACGTCCAACAGTTATTTGATCATCCAGAACATATTTATCTCGACTTCGTGGTCTGGCGACGATGCCTCTCATCGATTCCTGAAAAAGAGAAAAGCGAGAGCTTTAGTCGGAAGAATCAACGATATCCCATCAAATTTCATGAAACAAAGTTAACGTGTATTGTCCTACAAAATGATCAAATATTCAAGTATCGAAATAATATCATACATATCGTACATACATATATATATATACATATATATGCGTGGCAAAACCACAAATTGGATGCATAACCGCGAACGAGTAATCATTATACCTTCATCGTTTCAAAGTCCAAACATCCGATCATCATTATTCAGTTAATACACCGGAGAAATTTGAATCGTGCTCGCGATCCTGTTATCCTGATAATTTCATGCGTATACGGAGAACAGCGTTAAAATAAAACTCTCGACTTTTGACTCGAAATTTTGGCGGAATCGAGGCGGAACGCATCCGAGGCAGGAGTGTTATTCACGAATCCGTCGAATATATATCGACAATCTCGTTCTCGCAAACTTTACAAGAATACTCGCAGGATTCTTGCGCGGCGTCGCGACGGCGTGTACTCTGCTGAAATTAAAATCGATACTCGCAGAGAGCGGGAGAGAGAGAGAGAGAGAGAGAGAGAGAGAGTGAGTGAAGAAGAGAGAAAAATGAAGATAACGTCTGGATTTTACTCTTCCCGCTCCTCGCGTTTATAAAGCCGTGCAAAATCGCCGAAGAAGGGAGCGTTTGGATAAATAATCATTCTGCAGAGTGCGAATCTTCCGCATGGGGTGGGGAAAGAGCCGCCCGATAAGGTGGGCGAATAACGAAGTGGAAGAAGCGAGTCGTAAAGCAGCGGGAATAAATAGTCGAGCGTCAAGTCGGCGACCGAAGTTTGCGAACGCGCAAATCCTGAGGGAAGTCTTGAACAAGAATTCCGCGTGATCGTCCCCTTCCTCCTCTTCCAATTCCGTGCATTCTTCATGTAATTATTTTATCGCTACAAAACAGTGTCCTTATACTTTTGGAAGTTTACAGCTTTCTCGGCATAGCGATTATTTCTTATCTTGCACAAAGATAAATAAATAAAAAAATAATTTATATCTAATTTCTATTAATATCGAAAATAACAAAAAGAAAAATGTATATAAAGAAGGGCTAATAATGCGATATAATTGATACTCGGTAAAAAAATCAATAAGGAAAAATTTGAAAATATTCTAACTGCATAAAATATGATATATATAATAGATGTGAAATCTCGTGTTATTTGACAATCTCGAGATATTATTTCCGGAAGAGAATAATCATAAATGCTCGGTGAAGTTTGCTCGTTGATGTTCTCTTACTTAAGTGTTCTAAAACGAAGAAAGTTGAGCGAAATTCTGAATGGAGAAAGGAAGATGCAAAGCCGCAACGCGCGAGAATAAGTGGTGGAATGCCCGGTCAAAATTTACGAGCAATACTTCCACACCGGAAATTCTCGGAATATTTGTGAATACCGCCGCGTCTCCAAAATCGTAGACCACGTTTCGTGTACTCAATATTGTTCTCCTTCCTATTGATACGGCAGTGTCCATATTTTAAGAATATAAATCGCACTTAATCCGATCTAATAGCGATTTCTAATTGGCACTTGCGTAACAATGTTTATAATAAATGTTTATTATAATAAATGTTTAAAATAAATGTTTATAATAAAAAAATTATTCAAAATTTAATATTCAATTAAATATTTAAAAAATATGTAATGTATAATAATGTATAACATATTAATGTATTGTAATATTATAATTATAATGTAGTAATGTATAATAAAATTTTGTATATAGACAATTAAATATAAAATGTTGCACTACATAAAATTCATATTTTCTCAATATTTTCTCCTGAGAAAGAGTTTCCGTTGTAAACTTTAACAAATTTTTACGAGCCTCCCTCCAGCCATTGATTCCATAATTTTTATGTTTAACGCACCGATGAGAAGCATTTTTCTGAAACGAACTACTTCGTTCCGGTGCTGGCATATATCTTTTATGAGAGAATCTCCTATGTGATGTCCGCCGCAGACACGATATTCATACAAATAACATTCAGTTTCCCGGCCGTCATGGAATTTATGAGAAGGACGGACCGGAGATCGGCGAATTGAGAGACCGGAGAGACCGGCAATAGGAATAAATAGCGGAATATATTCGACGAGACGATTCTAGTTTACGACTAATAGGAAATCCTGAAGGAAATCTTGAACGTCGATGTCCACACAAGTCTGTTCCTTGCGATTGCACCCTCGAAAATAATTTTTTGGATTTATTCGTTACGATTTCTTGCAGATAATTCCAAAAATGCAAGATTGATTAAAATGATTTCAACATTGCTATCATATTTTGCTTTTACAAAATTTAAACCGCTGTAAAATTCCCAAAATCGTATATATAACTAACAGTTATTTTAACAAATAAAAAAATATTGTTTTCCTTCCACAGATTCCGATGTGCCAGAGAGTACAGTTCGAGAAATGTTGCAGTAGAGCGACACGATGCTGTAAACGATGCGACCAGCGCCGCTGGCCGAATTCCGGCCGCAGGCACTCAACGCGCTAGTAGCAAGAACTTTCGTTTTGAGGATTCCATAATTTCATACTTATCGCCGGGAGCAAGAACGACGCGCTCGAACCAACAATAATTAAGGAACAATGTTCGCTGGCGCGCACCGGTTGCAACGCAAAAAAAAATATGTTTGCGTTAGATTCAACAAACGGGAAAAATAACAGGGGAAAAATAACGAAAACGCAGCACGCTGACGTTCGTATTTGCGTTCGATTCTTTACGAGCTCATGTAAGCTATGGAATAAAATCGCGTGCAAAAAAAATCTAAAATCGATTTATTCGTATCTGATATCGATAGGAATAAATGTCACTCTATTTAAATATGTCTTAAATCTCTAAACACGCTTAAAGTTAGTTTGCGGCTGGCTAACACACAACAGCGTTTCTTTACTATATTATATACATATAGTAAATATATATGTAATAAATATATAATATACTATATTATATACATATGTAAAAGTGATAAGTTAAAAAAAAGTTGTGTTATTGTCATTATTGTATCAACTTATATATGTATCTATTTTATTTCTATCAAACATTACTAAGCAATAGAATGACAATAAGTTGTATTATGCCAGTGCGATTAAAAAGCAAATGTCGCGTTGTAAAATCCTGACAAATTTCTATCCAGTCACAAAGCAAACTTTGATTTATGGTACATTGAATTTGAAATTAATGATTCGTATTAAAGTTGCATCACAACATAATCTCCTGAAGAATTTGCGCTTCGTGCTTAAAGAACGTTTATGACGAAGTGAATTCATGAACTCGAACAGCGTACTGTTAATTGCATTATTGAACCGTATTATGTTGCTTCTTTCAATCAAACTGTTCTTAATTAGCAAGCATCCACATTCGTCGAAGATGGAGTCGAAGGGAGGGTGGGGAGATACTTCGTTAATGAAACGCCTACGGCAACGTCAAGTACGAAGACGCTGAAAACGGGCGGAGGTTACTCGATACGTTGTAAGCCAGGGATATCCGCGGAGTTTAACAGTCTGACAAAATGGATGGCATATTGAATTCGTCACATACAGAAGTATATGTTTCACACGCGCAAAAAACAGCAGGCTCCTGTCGAGAGCACTATGGGAAAACGATCGCGTAGCACAAAAAACAAGTACTTCTCCCCATCCGAGAGAGCGAGAGATCAAACATTTCGATTAACAAAGTGCTTGAAACATCAGATGCACAAGCAGTTATCCGCGTTTGATGGATTCAGCTAGAAATTCAACCAGCACTTCGGGCGATTTGCACGTCCCAATAAAAATGTACCGCGTTCATTTTAATTGTAAGCTCCTCTTTATCTTCTATGTGTGATTGAATTTAAATGATGCGCGAAAATATGTAATATTTAATTACAGAGAGAGAGAGAAAGAGAGGAAAAGAGAGAGATATGCGAGAGAGAGTAGAAGAGTACTTTAACTCTTTGAGTACCAACATCCGCTATCATTTTCAAAAAAAATATTCTATCGTTTTACTAGATAAATGCGAACACTTTAAATATAAATTATATGTTAAATTACGCTTTTAAATATATACGATAAATATATCTATAAATATGCTTAAAATATAAATGTATACAAGAGAATACTATTTTTCTATGAAATATTATATGAGAGACCGAAAGAGCATTGCTCAGTGAACCTAATATTTTCAATGACAACAGCATATTTATATATAGCGGCACAGTATATTGATAAATTATCATGTAAATAGGACGAGAAAAATATTATAGCGTATTTCGAGTTTTTCGTTGGAATATCCGATCGAAAAGACATAATAAAGTAGCTCTTAAAGTTTAGCAAAATTAAGAAGAGAAACTTGAAATTATATTTTAATTATGTGATCGTTTCTGTTGTAATTTCTACGAAATAATTTGTATAATAAATGTACGTACAAATGTGGCAGAGCTAGTCACGGAAGTAATTAATTTTTCCGTTTTGAGGGACACGCTCTTGCGAAGAAACGTTCCACCATTCGCAGCTAACTTTTATTTTTCTTCCCGTTTCATCTCGACTCCTACGCGTCATTTTCTATTTTACGCGGGAGTGACAGCGAAAAAGAAATAAAATACCGAATGTAACCTAAGTATTATATACCGAGGAAAGAGGAGAGAAATTCGCTGGATGATGGTAACGCGAGCTTCGTCTTGAAAATAGAGACTCAAGACGGAGTCTGGGAGTTATAATTGCCAACGCGACACTTCCTGCCGTAAGAAAAAGGGGAAGGGAAAAAAGAGAAGAGAGAACGATGAATGAAATGTTCTGTAAAAGTCTATCGACACGCGTCGTGCGTGTCGACGGGGAATATAAGGATGACGGTTACGTGGAGGGGAATAAAAACCGCGATACGGCCATGACGAAAAGCCCGGTTTATTCGATACAGCGAGGACGGACCAATTGGCCCTTTTCAACCCCCGACCGGCTCGTCCATCCTTCTCCGTCGAACGCGCGCGCAAGACAAGGGACGAAAATAAGGACCACCCTTTGCTCTCGTTTGCGCGACCACCGGCGACTGTAATTGCCCTCTTCCGGACCGGCCCGACGTTCGACCGTGGCTTTTACGACGGCCGATATGACCGGTTTTACGAGTTTCCGTTCGTACCACGAGTCTAAGAGGGCGAAATCGGTCGCGGAAGCCGTTAAACCGCGAACGAGCTAAACGCCGAACTAAACGCGCGCTATGTCAAGGAGAGGCGCGATAATTGATACCCGCTATAGATAAAACTTTCTATATCGGCAGCAGCGTTTACGACGCCCCATGTCTTTTACGTGCTCGTCGACATGACGGCTCGACCTGCGGAAATACCGCAGGTTATATGTATAGATCGAAGATTGCATGTATACGTTGAACGCTACACATTTAAACCGATAAATGCATTTCCATCGTTATCTTCTTGAATCGTCGTAAAATTTCGAATAAAACAGACTATTTCTCCGTGTCTTTCATTTTTGTCACAAAAAAAAAAAACATTAGCTTTTAGCGACACATGCCCTGCTCATATTTAATTTCGGATCGTTTTGCACAAAAGATAGGCATCGTCCCTCCATTACATCTCAAAAATTTTGGTATGCGAGATAACGCCGGCATCGCTCATCCCTGCAGACATATTCGGTTCACGATCTGCCATGTTACATACTGTGTCCGTCCAATTGCCTGCGCTCTCGTAGCGAACGATATTAAAAAAAAAAACGTGTGAGAGAGAGAGGGGGAGGAAAAAAAGAGAAAAGAGAATAAAGTGGAAGGAAAGAGAGAAACAAAACGCGATCGACATTTTACCGACACCTGTCAGACAGAAAATAACTCTTGTCATTGTTTTGGTAGTCAGCAATAGTGCCGATTCTAAAATTGTTATGTCATAGATACAGTATCGAGCTGTGTGTAGCTCGGCCGTCGTATTTCGTACGACTGTACGTGATGAACAAATTGTACGTCATACGTGTTCCTCGTCGTACCGGAAGTCATATTGTCGAAGATTAAATCCGGTAGACACCACGCAAACGACGGCAAATCACCAATGTCTCAAAACCGCTGGTAAAATCAAACGAACGCTTCTATTTCGTATGTTGTAGAAGTACAACGATCGTAGGAATGGTCAGTCAATGATAGTTGTTTCAGGTTATTAAAGTTTTGATCAAAAGATATATTTCTTTTGAGTTTTTTAACGTATCGCAATTCATCGTTAATGTCCGTTCTCGATGATATTTTGCCAAAATTGCAAATATTAAACAGAAACACATTATCCGAGATTTTATGCGTTAACAATCAAAAGGCAAGCATTCAAGCGAATTCGGGACAATCGCGGAAACTGTCGCAAGAAATATATTGTACCATGGAGATTGCGCGGCATTACTGATAGCGTACCTCGAATAAGTGCATATGCACCACACAGCGCACCTGGGGCACATTTTGCACCTTAGATTATATTCAAAAAGTAAATGCAAAGCTCTACATGTAGAACTATATTTCACAAAACACGTGTGGGAGAAAATAGGTCGCTGCTCTTATCTCGAAACACATTATAGGTATAACCTTTTCAGACATGACAAATGACAATAATGGACGGCTCGCGGGACGGTAAGTGAGGAAAAACTTACGAGAAGCAATGACGCGTCGGATTTTTCATGCGGAGATACGGGCTTTCGCGCGCTGCAGAGACCCTCCGTAGAGACTCCCGTCGACGTCGGGTCTATCAAATTAATTGAAATTAATTAATTGGAACAAGATCTTAAGTTCCGACAGAAATCGACGAGCTAGTCGCCGTCCGACTGATGTTTACAAGCGTAAACATCAATTACGTCCGATGGCAATTACGTCTTGAGAACCAATTAAAGTGTCAATTAAGACGAGACACGAAATACTTAACGATATTGTACTTAGGCGACGGCAGCCAATTGTGGTGCGCGTGCAGGTTGCAACGCGAAGCTTGCATCCTCCGGGTCGTTAATTGACGCCCCGATATTGCTCTTTGAGATTACGGCTCTCCGCTAAATCGTATATCAAATTGCGATACGTCGCGTCTCGATGACGCTCTCTCTTTCGTCGTGAATAAAGCATTCCGAGGGCGCTTACCCGGCCAACTAGATTCATGACCAGCTGAAAAGAAACTATCCGCTTTCTCTCTATTACCGGTATTATATTTCACGGTCAAATGTAAATACTATTTCGTGGTACCGACAACTCGAATATATTGGAAATGTCAGTCATAACATTTTCAGTTGTGAAAAAAATCAGTTATGTAAAAAAATCACCTCCCTCCCTCCTCTCTCTCTCTCTCTCTCTCATTCTGTGTCGATTTTATATCTAAAAAAATGTCATATGTATCTTTGTTATGTAAGACCGAGGCAATCTCACGTTGTAATATTCTCTGAATACTTTTCTGTTTTATGGTATTTTTAACGCTATTCAAAGCTTTCATGGTACTTACTTATGCACCCATAGACACTAGGAATAATTTAATTAACAGAAAATTACAAAAGTTAAATTACAAGAGTTGGATAATTACAAAACAGACTTTCGAGATTTAAACAGATATAAATAAACTTTTCAAACAGACATTTTTTCATATAATATTACGATTTTGATAAAATATATTATAAATTAAAATCCTGTGTCAAATGACAAGTTAATAATCGCTGTTGAAATACAACTTCTCGTTCGTTTGAAAAAAAAAAGAGAAACAAATTTTTGACGTTATTCGGCACATCACGGTAGTATTCCCTTCGCGCGCGAAGGAAAAATATGGGGAATTTTTTCGCAATTTCTAGAATCCCGGGTGGCGAGGTCGCGTACGGTGTTGCACTCAAAATGCAGCGATGATTGTTTATGTCGGCGATTTAATTAAGCTCAGTGTTAATTCAATGTACGTGTTTGGAACAACTAACGAATCACGGCCGCATCTGCGTGCTGGATTAGCAGGCACCCCGTGCAGGCTACCCTCGTGACTAAGAAACGTGTATCGTGTACATGAATATGGTAGTAATTAACCACGATTGTGGCGACAACGCTCTCAAAACATGCAGCGCATGCGAGCCGCTGCGCTTTATCGACGTGAATACTTATGCACGCCGCGTTTAGCTCACGGACGCATCCCTCTCGCGCAGTTATTCAAACAAACGAGATATTTATTCCGACAAACGGAGCATCGAACGCGCGAATGAAAAACATGATCGTAATCAACGATAAAAAGTTCTGATTCTGTGTCAGTGACTTTTAATAAACCAAATTCGAGAAATACAAGTAGACCGCTTTCGACTAATCTCACGCTTATTTTAACAAGGTTTCACATCTGCAGTGTAACTGCCAGGATGTTCAATATTGAATTTTTTTTAACTGCGCGCAAACGCAGGACAAGGATGTACCGACTAAATTTCGACGGGGCAAATTTGGACGATACGTATCGTTACGTCACGAAATGCGGCAGCAAGTAAATATCCTGCACAACAGATATCAGTTGGGAAGCACAATCACTCCGATGTGCAACTCGAACGTACTACGCAGACCTCGAACTCGCGTTATTCGTAAGCCGGGCGCGAGGCGGGTACCGTCAACGCGATAGTCGAGAGTAACTACATCTAATAATAGTTATCCCTCGTTATTCCTCGCTTATACAGTCCAAGAGTATACTGACAAAGTAAACTACTGCCAGGTGTCGAAGTACGTCCTCGTTAGCGGGTTTACAGCCAGGTCACCATTGTGTAACCACGTAGCAGGCATTGCATGCAGGCTTGCTTGGCGAATGTCGCGGGCGCGCTGTGCGCGCCCACCGTCGTACTACAACGACGATATTATCTTAGTAACGACCGAGCGATAACGAGAGTCCCTTGACTTTTCTGTCCGATCCGCGCCGGCCGCGCTCTGCATGCCTACACAAAGGACTAATCCGTCTTCGAACGTTCCGTGACAATCAACACGAGTCTGTTAATAATCTTCGCGTACGTTTTAACAGCGCCGTAAACTCGCGCTCCGCTCTCGAAAATTATTTCACGGTGGCACGTTAGTCCCTGGACTATCCTCTTCTTTCTCTTTCTTTTTCTCTTTATGCAGATTTTATAAAATTTTTCTATTTAGCCGGAGTCATCATTTACATCCTTTAACATCTTCATAATGATGGGCGAATAGAATAATTTCAACTGAATGTCCCGCGAAATTGTTTGCAAAAGGTAATGTCGATATCCTTCGGCGACTATCGAACGGTTCAAACCGTCAGGTGCCAGAAATCCAAACGTTTCCTTAAGCCCATACCGCTCCACCACCTTTGTGCTGCGTCGAATGGCGTCCGTCGAAGGAGAGCGGCTACTAGTTCCAGCGGTGATGCAAATTCCGGGTAAATAGCGTAGCGAAACGTAAGATGGAAGGCGGGAAGAGGGTGATATCGCTCGACGAGAGCGAGACAAATGGCGAATCGATGCCTCCATTTGCCTCGACCCACCTCCCCGCTGTTGGGGTCTTCGCCACGGTAGCGTTTCGCTTCTTCGTTGTCGCTACCGACGCGAGGGTGACGGTTATTGTTAGTGAAAATCTGCCGCAAGCTTCCACAACGCCGCAGAACGGTGGAACGTGCCTTACACCACTACCCCGTATGTTTCGCCTGCGAGCAGACGAGGATCGTCTGAAGCAACCCCGAGGAAAATTCCACGTTGGTATCGGAGGCAGCCACCACCACCAC
>VBVQ01005968.1:0-10550 GCA_011636635.1 Tetramorium simillimum | reverse complement strand
CTCCGATTTCGATTCTCCACGCGAATTTAAATGGTCGCCAATTAGGCTTCCTCCCATTTATCGATATCCGATTGTACGCGGGGGCCAGCTGTTGAGGTCGCGACGCACCTTTATTCGGCGTAATAACGATCTCGATGCTCAAATTCGCGAGAGTAATCATTAGAACCATTGACTTTTGTATCGTCATCGAACAAATATATAGAAATCTGTTTCTGTACTGCGAAATCAACCGCAATTTTTCAGAATTTTTTATTTTAAGCTCTGCAAAATTTATTTCGACTTATTAAACCAAACTGGAGAGCGTGTTATTTTAAGAGATCGCGAGGTCAGATTATATTTTTTGATTCTTATTTTTGACGCAATACAATGAAATACTGTTTAAAATGCATTATTAACGATTAAGGTTTTTTTTTAGCAGTTGTGAATTTATGTACAAGTTTAAGAATATCTGGATATATTGTTTGTTTAATTACATTTCCAAAATGTCAACATTCTTTTTTTGCTCGTACCAAATTTATCAAAATTAAGTTCACATATTTTTCATTGCGTCATCATCAATTTCAAACAAAAATAATATCCGTTTTGTCATGTATACAGGAACCAGCGCAAATGACGAAGAATAAAAGCTCGAAATAAAATCTCTCTTTCGATGTTTTTTTTTTTTACATTTCGGGAATAAATCTGTGAACGTACATGCGGGCGAGAAGAGAAAAATTGTACGCGATTGTATATCTGCCTTTTCGACATCGATTAAAATCCGAATGGCGATTTAACTGGCGCTAATATTTAATGGGTTAGAACGACCCCGGAAATTGAACGTTTCGTGTGCTGGAATTAAATGTCGGCGCGTTCGAGCTTCTCTCTCTGTCGAATGCCAAATATTACCTACGTAGGCGGAATCATTATACGCGGTGGTGCAATTAGTGTAAGCGCGATTTCAGTGCGAACTGTTGACGATTGAAAGCTCGCGCGCGGCTAATCGCGGTATTACTTTGAAATAGTGTTCCCGGAAATTAGTGCAGTACCGTATATATTAAACATTGTCGAAATCATAATACAGTGCTCACTCCAAATATCTAGATACGATTTAGATAAATATCATTTACATTTAATCACTAATGATCATTACATTACAGACTATCATATTGTGGTTTATTCGGGCCGATATGCTGAACGTGCAGTCTTGCGGTATTATAATATACGTAAAGCCATACGACCGTTAATTAGCGGCAATTCCACGTTAGCAGCGTTCTCCGATTAATAGATTTCAGAGGCAACTAATTACTGGCGCAGAGCTGCTCGTTCAGCGGACATAATCGACGCGGAAAGCGAAATTGCAAACACCAGACAAAAACAAAAATGCTCTGGCACCTCTTCGTCGACAGACGGCAACGTGGTCGATGACGACGACGGCGACGACGACGACGACGACGACGACTACGCAAAGCAACCTGATAACACCTTCAAGGCTGTCTGCTCGCGAATATGCCCGCTTATGCGCGAGTTTCTGCATACGCACGTGACACCGCGAACGCTGCTTCCTACGCGCGCCGCGTGTTTCAACGAGCACGAATTCGCGAGTCGCGAAGCGCAATATCGGAATCGAGCATCTCGAAATTATATTTCTAACGAGGCGAGAGAAAAAAATTTCAAGATACAGATATCAATATTTCGCAATAGCAGAGATGAAAAAAACTGTTATGATCGCGTAAATTAGAATATACGAAATGAATGTAGCAACTGCCAAGTTGTGATCGATAAAGCTTAAAGAGTGTCGGCAATAGATATTTTCGACAGGTATTTAAATAACCATGCGTTGATTGCTGTGCAATTTTAATTTTGAATTTACACTAATTGTAAATCCAACCTCTGTGTTGCAGTAAACGAAACGCGCGTATTTATTATCGAACGGAATGTTGAATACGTGATACGAATAAGAATATTAAGTACAATAATATGTCAAACCTTCTGTGAACAATGTGAATATCAAAACAAATAATTTCTTGTGCAATTCATGCTGACGATTAGAAAAGATACATGCATTAGTGATTTATACGGACGTACGTAATTTCAGCATTATGCTGAACAGTATGTCGTATCTGTGAATCCTTATCTAAAGTAAGGTAATCATAATGAATATCTCGTAAAAAAAATACTCGCTATTGCGTTTTCCGTTCAGCTTAACAAAACGTGCGAGTCATACCTGCTCGCATGCGCGTTTTATTTCCGCAGTTGGTACTGTAATTAGATTTCGTTTCTCGCCTATTTAATTGCAGATATCTATCTACGATCTATGTACGAACAATATCTAAGAATATTTCCAAACCATCACTCGACGAGTAAATAGATGAGTAGAAATGGCTTCGTTCTTTTACACATACATTTATGATCTATAATAACAGTTTATATTAACAAAGAAATAATATATAAATTTAGACAGAGTTTAGAATACGCGTAGAAAATGCGCCTCCTCTGTTTTGTAAACTGACGTTTTGCGTCATTATTAAGTAGATATTGTAACTTCTCGCTCTTTCATATTAATGCAATAAAATTTAAAAAATTGTACAAAATTGAACAAGATTGCTAATGAATTTATTTTAACACGCGCTGGGTGCATCGGATATATCAAATTACCCACATAACAACGATTCGCCTTGCCGGGACTCTCGAAACGACGTCGCATATGTTCGACAGCCTCGCTGGACATATTCGCGGAGATATATCAGGCGTAATCGCGTGGTGTCGCCGACGGTAGGGGAGAGGACACGCCAGATATTCTGCATACTACGCGCAAAGAGACGTGCGTGCGTGCGTATAATGTCGCGCCGCGCACGCTCTCTCGCCGTACGGCGGCGCGGCGCGGCGCGGCGCGGCCAAGAGGCCGCATGGAAAAATATGAATCATTTCTCCGGGCCATTAACGCATCTGCGTATTCGCAGGGCCGCCCTCGTGCACGCTGCTGCATTCATTTGTCCGGCGGCGCCGTGGCCGTCTCTCCCTCTCGGTACGTCCGTAATAATTTCGTGAAACCCGGCGCGCCGGACCGAGCGTGTAAAAAGGGGTTCGAAAAACGCATCCATCGACCGTAGTGAAAGAGAGCCTGCAGTATTAGAAGAACGAGCCGAGACACTCATCTATCACGCAACAGCGTGATTTCTCTCTTTACACGCAATAGACACATCTCTGCACCAGCAAAATGAAATATTTTCAATCGGTTTTTTTGTTAAAGTTTATTATCGGCAATTCATTCGAGATAAATGCTTATTTCTTCGTCCCCTTTAAGGCATCGAGTCATTTAGAAAATTTATTTATTTAGTTATTTGTGTTGTAATTGACTGCGTTTATAGATTAAGATCGAGATCATTTATCGTTCAGCTTATCACTCAATATTATAAGAACATAATAACAATTTTGGCATTTTCGTTATAGTTTCTCTCTCTCTCTTTTCTTTCAGTACATTTTTCTAGTACATTATAAACTCTATTATTATACAGTTTATAATTGTCAGATTGGAGATAAACAGATTACATAGTATAAACAGAGAAATTTCTAGCTAATTGCAGTTCTACAATTAAGTGAGAGAAGTGACGCAATATTGCATCTAATAGCGCAAGAGCGGTGATTAATCATGTTTAATCATCAATTGCAATTTCATAAACGCGGTACTTCAGCGACCTTCGCATTTACGAAATCGTGATTGTAAAACAAATTTGACGGACAAGCAGCGATGCTACGACATTGCATTCGACAAAATTTCGGAGCTTGAAATCAAGTATGTGTTTCTCGCGATTACGCGCCGGCATAGAGTGGCGCGTTGCGCCGTATAATTCGCATAAACGGCGCAATGTCGACTGCTATCGCGAGTAATTAAACTCGGGGAACGTGTGTGTATGGAACACGCACCATGAAAGATTTGTACACGTGACATTCAGCAACTTTAGGGCTAAATCAGCTCTCTCTCTTTCTCGTCTTCTAACGAGAAAAATGCCGCCGCGGTCACACAGCGGAAAGTTCCTATTTGTTTCCAGGCTGCGAAGCGTAATCTCAAGTCTTGCTCTCGCGAGGTATCGTTAACCGTCACAGAGACACACGGGGGAGCGATACGTACTGTATGTCGCCACGATCGTCCCGTCCGCTCGCGCGCGCGCGCGCTCGTACGCCGTATGTGTACGTGCGCGCGTGTGCGCGAGAGGTGTACCGATATGAAGGATGGTTTAATCAATGTCCAAGGTTAAGCGGCACAATTATTAGCGCGCGCTCGTTGCGACACACTCGCTCGCTCACTCGCTTGCCCGCGCGAGTCCGTGTCAATATCAGCGATGTGTGCGTCGATGCGCGTGTTTTGTGACGCACACTCGTTACATAATGACGTGGTGTGGTCGGACCAGCCGTGCAAGCGCGATTCGCGGGTATCCCGATTACGATGCTCCAAGTTTGCGCGCTCACATGCCGCACGGTATAGCGATTGCTCCTCTCTCGGTTTCCGTTCTCTCGGAAGAGTAAAGGACGCGGAATACGCCGCTGCCCTTTACTCGCAATTTTTTTCCAATGACATTTTCATAAATGGCAACTATCTTTAAACGGTCTTCATATCGATGGATAAGAGGATCGATACTAATTACCGCGAGCAATTGCGTCGACGTATCTGTACGACAAATGAGTGTTCTAGATTTTCTGTATTTCCTTCCTGAGCCTTTTTATTGAATTAAAATTTAATTTTACCTTTACGAAAATAGCGGCAATTCTTGTAACGTAATAAGCTACCAGATATCTAGGCATCAGTGATATAAATAGATAACAACAGAGCCAAATTGAGTCCACGTGTCTTTTCGAGAATTAAATCCGTTTCGCCTGACTGAAGAGGAAGAGAGACGGACAAAGATACGAAGCGCTTACTTGCTTTATCTCCGCAAAACGCCCCGCTATTCTTTCGATCGAGATAACAAGCACGATTCGCTCTCCTCTGTCGCGCTTGTAAATATAATGCGTCGTTGGAATACTTTGCCGAAATTTTCTCGCTTTTATCGACCAATAGCTAATCTGGTCGGCCGTAAAAACGAAATTGTGACGACAGTATCGTTAATGTCACATATACATACTACGCATACTGCTCATAAATATGAATCGCGAGAAGAAGGGAGGTGGGGGAAGTGGAGTAGTGACGATACTTGGCGAGTTCTGGTCGAGTTCGTTACAAATTATATAACGAGCAGCGCGAGAATGGTTCTAAACATTTAACGCGATCTCTTTCTCTCTTGTCCTCGCGACCAAGAATTCACGTTCCTTTCGAAAGGTCGTCTCATCCGGCGAAAAGGCGAACGAACCCGCCGAGGAAGCGATCGGCAAAATCATTGCCGCCTCATTTTCGTGTCGAGCGCGTAGAACGGTTTAAGTTAAGTATCCGTGGGATATAATTTTCCATCATGGTAATGTTCCTAATTTTGTGCACACACACACACATACAAACACACATTCAACACACGCGACACATACATACACACACACATTCCGGTTAAACAAGCAGAGAGAAAGAGAGGCAGCGGAAAAAATCACTGACACAACGAGCCACGAACGACCCGCAAGACGGCCGCAACTGCATAAATTTGCATGTGCGCCGCATGCGAGAGAGATCCCGCGCGTATTAGTATAGCGGGATATTCTGTCGTCCTCGAGACGGTTCGTGAATCTTAACAGTTTGTCCTCTGCCGGGTTCGCACGTTCGGGTACGCACGCCCGAAATGTCTTCGATATCAATTACCGAACGGCGGTTAACAGCATCGTAAATTTCGCGAGGTCCCCGTCAGCGCCGTGTCCAGTTAACGTGTCCGTGCAATAAAAATCTATCCCGTTGCAAAAGACACGCAGAGCGAGAGACATGAATATTAAAATGTCGAAAAAGGAGAGAAAAAAAATAGCTAATTAATTCATTAAGACACTCGAGAATATCGGATCGTGACGTATTTATGAATAGATTTATCGAGAAACGTCCACTCCTCTTAAACGCGCGCTCCTCTCTCCTAGTTGTATTTTTTTCTTATAATTTCCCGCATCGATCACCTCGAAATTATGTTTTATTTAAATACTGAACGAATACATCGGTATTCTAGGAATACTTTCACAGATCTCTCGAGGAGATTGTTTCGTAAACGTGGATAGGAAATAAAATCTTTCATCGATGAAACTCCGATATTTAAATCACTGGCCTAATAATTTCATGTATCTTTGCTGAATAATTCAGTAGCCATCGAAGGCTCATCCGACGAAACTCTTCGTATTAAAAATATCAGCTGTCCCCTGGAGAGGACACAGAAATTATTAAGTCTCTCGTAAAGTCCTTTAAGTCTTAAAACCTTCTCTCTTCTTATTATCTTAAATTGGGGTGAAACGTTAATGAACAAGACTTTCCTTGGAATCACGCAAACTGCATTAAGATGCAACTTTAAGGAGCTCGTTATAGAATGATCGTTAAAAATCAGAGTTTTTTTAACGCGTTGTGCGCGCTTCTCTCGTTATAACACGCTTTCTTCGATGTCAACTATACAGAAACACCCAATATAACAATACACACAACGCGTTTCGTAATACCGATCCGGTAACGACCTGGTCGTCCGGAGACGTTAATAAAATCTTTAAATACAAGAACAGCGAGTTGAAAAACTTTTTGCAGCAAACGAATGCAAAGGAATCGGTATACATAGACGGTGCAAGAAGCGAACGTGTCTGTATGATTTTGCAATTGCGGGGAAACGGTTACGTAAAAGCTGAAACAACACGTCGTCTCGGAGATTTCAGAATGTGTATCACCATTAGTAATTTACATGCTGCACATAAACTACCGAGAAGCACATAGATAAAGCACTTATATTTTTTGCGTGTAATAACGCTAGGATTTTACACCGAAATAAAATTAATAAAAGTTGATTTGTGTAGCGCCTAACTATAAATGTGTGTGTGTAATGAAATAAACGATAGTAATCAAATTATTTCTTCTCTTTAAGCGTAAATAAACAGTCTTTTTTTTAAATTTATAAAAGTAACTAAAACTTAATAGTAAATAAATATTTTTATAGTAAATCAAAAACATTTTTATTTTTAAATAAATTATTTTATTTAATGTATTTTTAGATAGACTTACAATAAAATTTTTCCTTTTGAATTTCCCGTTTCTGAAAACCAACATGTTACGTTCCTTCAACAATCACACCATCTTTTTTCCACAATTGGTGAAAGCAAAGCGATTTTAATTGACATTTTTGATAAGCTATTTGCAGAAAATTGCACGATGAGTGAGATTGAAATGAGAATAAAAAAAAAAAAGAACGAACAGAGAAGGAAATGAAGCTAAAAACGACAGAGGAAAAGAGAAAGAGAGATTCCTCGGGCGAAACGCCGACCTCTTTAACTAAAATAAGCGGAAGTAAGTAACGAGTCGGGGATCTAAATTTAGACCATCGCGGCGTGTGCTCATCCTTCAGCCTGCGCTATTACGTTCAGCCTTGCCGTTGCATATCTCGTCGCGTGCTACGCGTACACGCACGTACACGCGCGCGCCTAAGAGTTCACGGATTAATCTGACCGCGTCGTATGTCGTTACGATGATGCGTGTGAGTGCATGAGTCGGACCAGCTGACTGCCAAAACAGCTGTAGCGTGATGCGCGATGATGCATTATAGTCGCTGGGCGACTTTGCTCGCTCTCGGTCCGTAGCCGAGGTCTTAGCCCGACTGATTTAGTCGGCTGACATCCCGAAACGGACCTGACTATCGCACGTAACGATCGACCCGTATCGTCTGACGAGAAACTCGAGCATTGTCTTTATGCAAAGTATGCTGATATAAATATTCCGTCGTGAAGCTGTTGGAAAAATCTAATCCCAAATCTATCTATATATGTTTAGCAAAAACGTGAATTTAAAAATTACTTCTAGATATATCTCTAATGGTAGAATAAACAATTTTATGAGAATTTAATCGTTATTTTTTTAATACGAAAGATTTGGACAAAAAGTTGTCATTAGACTTTACATGCATAGGAAGCACTGCATCATAATTATTTGCAATTCTTCTCTCACAGACCGAATTCGGAAAAAAAAAACAATTATTTTCCCGAAAATTTTTTAAGAGATATAAGTAAAAAATGAGCTTTTGTTGCTCCGTCTATATAAAAGCATAGATCTAATTCTTACTTATTTTAATCTTAAATTAAATTATATCTTCCATTTCTCTTTCTCTTTAAAATTTTATTGCATTATTGCTTGTATTGGTATATTTATGACGTATAAATATGTATGTCAGTGTCCGCAATTTATATAATTTGCGTCCATATAAAGTTAGTACTACATGTTTGATAGATCGGTCGTCTTTGTAGGATCATTTCTCCGAAAAATCCATGTAATTATCAGATCCAATCGCCAAAGCGCAACTTATATAGATTGATATACGTTTTTCTTATCGTGCAAAGGACCGGCATGGCGTTCTGATATTGGCAAGGCCTTCTTGCACAAGACGTTAAATGAATTTCAATTGTTCGTTTAATAAGCAGCGCGTACTTACGCGATACGAAGGCTCGTACATTATCACTGTTCCGAATGCACTATTGTTAACCGTTACGTGCCTCCGGGCTAATATCGCCCCATCTAAAATAATCGAAGCGGCAAAACGTCTGAAATATCCGAAATCGGCAGACGGTCTCATAATAACCGTCTCGATTAATTAATTAAATTATGCTCCAGTCAGCTGCATGCGTTGCGGTTACGTCATTCCGAAATAATCGTATTCTCGTAAGAGACGCGTCTCGTCGGCATGTTATGTCGGGGTTTACTATACAAGAACATCGTGGAGAAATTTATCATAAATCCGGTTCTGTTCTCACATTTCTCGTAGGTATATAAACCGCTATTATGTAAGTACTTTCCATTTTTATTCGGGATGACAAAAACTTAATACATTATTAAATGTGAGAATCTTGAAAAAAGTTAAAAATCCATTCTTTCGCTACATACAAGTTCATTTGATTTTATATAGACTTTTAAGGCTCTTGTAGTCTTGCATTGCATAAAAGTGCGTGCAATTTTACGCTCACAAAACGAAAGGGCAATCTTTTCTCCATTCTCCGTATTTGGGCACGACGGACAGTGATATTCATATTCTTTCGGGCGTTATTTCGCACGGACGAGCGGTCATCACCGTACCGACTCGGGTCACAATCTGGTGTGGGTTTCACGAGCGAGGCGGAAGGCGAGAGGCCGTGCCAGCCTTTATTGAGGAAAACAGATGTCGCCCGAGATAAAAAAAAAAACTATCCTGGTCTCTGATAAGGTGAAACACGCCCAAAAACTGATATCGCTGAGTTACGAGGCAACGGCTACGAGCGGCTCGGTACGTTGCGCGCGCTCGCCGTTCGACACGGATGTGGCTTCGGGTCGATCCATCCGTACACTACGGATCCGGCGTGTTATCTGCGGATTTTCAATCCGAGCGTTTTAGACGTGCAGTGCACCACTGTGGTTTATGGTCCGCGCTGCTCGATAACGATTTAATAGGATCCCTAGTGTCGCAGAACGGTCACGGGGGTGATCTTAAATCTCGGAGATCGATATTGGCTTTTGACTCGAATTTCAGTATTGCGAGAAAATAATGTTTATACTTTTCTCTCTCTCGCCATATAAATCAAATTCTTCTGTGTTAAATAGAACTGGTTAAAAATGTATGAAGATTCTATTAAGTGATCTTTCTATTGAGCGGAAATGTACGAGCTTTTATAGATAGATGAATCTACAGGAATTTAAAGTCGTAAAAATATATACTTTTTTAAATGAAAGATATATGCGTTAAAAGAATATTGGAGCAAATTCATTATTTTAATTTGTAGCTGAAGATTAAGACACGCGCGACATTACTACTTTTTCGTATTTTAGTTAGTTAGTTTTTATATAGGTATATATATATAGGTTTTATATTTAGGTTTTTTATAGGTATATATATATATATATCGCGTAAACGAATATTACACTATTATTATAGTATTTACTATCTTTTCATTCGTTTTATCATGTTCTACAAGACTCTAACGTTGTTAGTTTCACTCACATCATGTTTTCGTTAAGAAGGTAACAGAATTACGATGTTGCGCGCTATCCTTGAGAGCTCTATTACTTGTTGGGCTTCTTCGAGGGATGCCTATTTTCTCTGACGAAGGCTGAGCGACGAAACGTAACGTAATATATTTAACCGTGATTTTACGTTTATGTATACAAATGAGCTAACATGGCACGATGATATACAATATAAGTAATTTGCTTAATTTTATTTATAGAATAATGATTTTCTATAGTAGAATCACAGAATTCTAGAGCAATTAGCCTCGCTATTATAAAATATGTAAAAGATAAAAATTCGAATATTTAACCTAATTTTTTGATTGATTAAAATCACACAGTTTCATTTTTTTCAAAATGTGAAAAAAATTAGAAAAAAATAATACAGTAATTTATGATTCTTCGATATATACAAATTAAAAATAAACCATATTTTTCAAATATAGATTTGATG
>VBVQ01005967.1:0-10551 GCA_011636635.1 Tetramorium simillimum | reverse complement strand
GGGGAGGTGGCGGTAACGGTGGCGGTGGCGGTTTTGAAAGTTTTTCCTCTAACTCGCTAATTTTTTGTTTTAAACAATGTACAACGTTCTCAAACTCTTCCACCGAGTTCTCGGCCCTTTCGGCCCTTTGAACAACTACTTCTAATTCAGACTCCGCGAGCTTTAGCTTCTCCTCGACAATCTCAAATTCTACATTTGATTCTTTTTCCTCTAGTTTCTCCTGTAACGTCTGAACTTGAGAAGCATGATTTTGCTGTTCTTCCTCCAATAATCTTTTTAGTGTTTCCACCTCTTGCAAAACGGTTAACAATCTCCCATTCGGATCGTCTCCAACATCGGCCATAAGAAGAGCACTTTGATGCGCTAAGACGTTTCGTTCTTTCTGGACCTAAATGAGCAATTGGCTAATCAGTATGATGTATGAGTGACTGCAATCTTTAATGCGTTCTAATTTTCAAATATTCCTTTTTATTTTTTGTATTGTACATTTAAAAAATTCAAGTTGGAGTTTTATTTTAAAACAATTTAAATATTTAGAATTTAAGACAATTTAAACGTTTTCAAGTAAAACAGTTTATTTAATATAATTAAATTGAACGTAATGACATACCCTTTCAGCTTCCATCTTCAGAATTTTCGCGCTTTCTCTCTCGCGATCGCATTGAGTCTTCAGAGTTTGCACCTCTTCGGCTACCATTTTCGTGACTCTTTCCATGTTTTCCTTGTGCACTTTCATCTCGTTAATTTTCTCCTCGCCTGCGACAGAGATGAATTAGTCGGTTTACGACGTTTTACTTACCGTGACATTGTGGGAGATTTCTTTTACCTTTTTGTCTCAGGGCTCTTTCGTCTTCCAGCTGCGTAGTCAGCTGTGTTACCTGTTCCTGCGCCTCGAATTCCTGAAGCCGCGCGGAATGAAGTTCCGTTTGTAGTCGTGCTATTTCACCGCTTAAATCTGAAAACGGATGTTTCAGTTAAAACCGATGCTCCATTGTTATTCTGTTAAATTTATTTAAATTTGTTAGCGCGACCACATTTTAATCAGTAATCACAAATCTCGAAGAAATAGGTACGTAACAAATTAAAATAAAATCAATCGGACTGACCTTTCACTGTTTGCCTCAACTGCTCCAAATCATCAAAATTCGAATCTACTTCGTCAGATAGATCGAAATGCAATGACTCATCCGGATTGCTGTGTAGAAATTTCTGCGTCATGATTTGGGATCTTCGCTTCAGCTCACGATTTTGTCGATACCACTAGTATAATAAAATTTTGTACTTTTTTTATCGTAGAACAACTATATACCACTTAATCGGTATATTTTTTATATAATAAACACATGGATTACAAATATAATACGCAGATTACATTACAATAGATTAATTATAACAAGTCGTGTTACCTGAGAGGCTTGTTGCATAGCTTTGTGCATTGCATTTGTTTCCACATCATACTGATGTTTTAATTGTTCGTATTCCTTACACACCGCCTCGGACACTGCAGAAAAGGAATAAAAATTTGATAACTTTTAGAGAAAGTTCGGCTATATGTTATAAGGTGATGCTTCAAGTCAGATACGTACCTGTTCGTAACTTCAGCAACTTTTGTTCCTTCTCTTGAACATGCGACTGCAGCAAGCTATTTTCCTTTTGCAATTGCTGGAATTTTTTCTCCAAATCCACGTGCTCCTTATTTGCTGCAAAAGGTGTTCGATTATAAGTATTACGACACAGATTTCTATCTATGAGTGAATTATTTTAAGTTTATCCTCTTTTTAAGTATTATAATTATAGATACGGATGTGCGTGGGTAAAATGAGTCAGTTTTCAAACATTGTAATTGTATTGTAATTAAATCGACAATCAAATTAAGGTCATACAATTTATAGAATTATTGAGAAACGTTTGATGATGTCATCGTTCGTTTCTAAAAAGAGTTCATGTTACGAAACAAAATATAATTCCAGCGATGATGGAACACTCATTAACATGTCGCAAAGTTCTGATTGGCATATTGTTTTATCGTTTCATTTTTTTTTTTTTCATTTTTTCTTTTCGATGCCATCTTTCAAATATTATTTTTAAATATTCTTGATATAACTCTGACGTGTCGCATCGTTTATAAAGGGCAGTTGCTGTTTAATTATGAATCGTATTCGAGGGACTTTGAGAAGCTTACTAGAATATCTCGTATCTCTCCGCGTTGTGGTCAACAATTTATTTTTCGATGCCTGCCCTTTTCGTAAACTCGATCGATCAATTTTGTTGAGCATCCATCAATCGTTGTAACAAACCGAGAATATAGAACCCGAGAATATAGAGTGAATAACTCGCGTCAATAATATTGCATCCCCGTCGATTTATAATTCTATCACGTAAAAACAGTGTGACTAATAGAACTTCATTTTATATGCAAAAGTGAATCACATGATAATCGACTACACGACATTCTCGATTGACCATGAACTGTTTGATGAAACACACTTTCCATTATTTATGAACTTTCCGAAGCATTTGATCAGCTTATCCTACCTAGATGTCGAAGGAACTTTTGAAAGTAACAAGAGCGATCTTGTTTTCGAGACTGTGCTCAAGTATGTGTGTATGAATCATTTTATAAACAGTCTAAGTCACTTTCCCCACTTTAAGAAACACAAAGATTTAAGATAATCACGTGTCAAATCGTTTGAGATTTGTCCAATAAAAGATAAAGTTGGATTTCAACAGTAATTAAGATATCTCATAACTATCGAAAATTTTAAGATTTCGATCACGGCAACTAATCATCATCTACATAACACGTTTGAAGCCGCTATCGCGATCTTTGACGCTTCTAATTAGTAATTACCAATTTCGCTCTTTTGTAGTAGGTGTTTCCGCCTCTTCTCCGAATCCTCATATTTGCTCCTCCACTTGCTCTCCAAGAAGCTGTTGCTCCTGTTGAGCCTGAGGACATCGTTCGTCTTGCAGCCGCTCACCGGCGTAGTCTTCTCCTCAGACTTTCGCATCTCGATGCTGGAAGTCGACAGCTGATTGTTGTTGCGCGATCTCAGCTGTACGACTGATGCTTCGAGCTTTTCGAAGGACGCTCTTTGGGCCGCTACCGTGCCCGTCCCACGGCCGAGCTTCTCGAAGGATCCTCTGCGTTTTGGAGGACATCTCTCTTGAGCCTTGATCGCGGCCGATATTCTTGGCACCGGAATGTGAGAGTGAATCACGTTCGGGGACGTCCTCGGCGGCTCCGTGCTCAGGACAATGTTAAATTCCGTCCTATTCATGGTGCCTGTGGAAGTAAGCACGCTTGTTATCTCGTTTATTATCAGCTTTGTTGGCGATAATAACGGAAGACGGAGAAACGGAGAGAAAACTTACAGAACTGACTGTTTCCTGATCAAAATATATCTTTTTCGAAGTATAGTGTATTATTTAGATAAAAAAAATTTTTTTTTAGATAAAATACAATAAGGATGTAGCTAACACGAAATGAAAGAATCGCTATTATTAAAGCAATTAAAGACAGAGAATATCGATGTACATATTATCGAAACTGTACTTGGTAATCGTTTTATGTAATTTCACAGGTGAATACGGCTTCATTACGATATTAAACGTAATATTGATTCCGATATAAGTACATCGATACATCTTCGTTGAGAAATTATCATGTTTGGCAAGTGTCTTGAACGGAGAAACAAAATTCTCAAAACATACGCGTTTTATATTTGTATACGTATATAAATTCTTTATGGACAACATCATCGTTTTGCATAATTAATCGATGTCCACAGAAAAATGACGCGTCTCGATTAGATATCTTTTATAACGTAACGATTCAAGACAAGAACCTACCCAAATACATATCGCCACTAGTTACTTACAGCAAAGGTTAATAACATTGGACATTTCTAAAAATAAACATATTGGTCTCGCCCTCGGGAGTCAGAATAGCTGCTGTGTCAAAATATTCTCGCGCACTTAATCCTGATTACTGTGCGAATCGTAAATTAAATTAATTTCTCATTTACTATTGTTACATCGTATTATTGTGTTTGGACCAATAATTAATTCAATATTAAATAATTTGTAGAGAGAGAAATGTTTTGAAACGATCCATGTTTTATTAACTCTTTTTTATTTATTATTTATTTTATTATTTCGAATTCTACAGCGTAAAGATCATCGACCTGATAAGTTCATATTACTGTGGTAAATTACAAAGTTTTGAAATGATTTCAAATGATTGTTGCAATTTTTAATTCGTGCTATTAGATATCTATATATAGGTACTCGTGATTTTTTTTGATATCACGATCATTATAGCGGTGAGATATTGAAGTACTCGTGATAAGATCTATCATACATGTATATACGCATTCATTCACGCCGCGAAACACGAGTTCCTGGAAGAGAGGTTTGTGCGTTTCTAAAATAGGATTCCTCCAAAAGTTTACTCGAGAGTTTAGACGCACGTGCTGAGCTTCGCGGGAGCAAATAGCTCTCCCGCGAGCCATTTAAAGTTAATTCGTCGGAATGTGCGTCTGTGTCGGGGCTCGTGCGGCCCGATCGTTAAACCGACGTCGACGGAAGGGTCCAACGGCCGCCTTTCGGTCGCTTTCCCTGAGCTAAAAGTCCGCCAGGTGTTGCGATCGCTTCGATAATGCCCAGCGTACAGCGTACGTGCCATGTTCTGGCTTCCGCCAACGTTCCCGGCTCCGTCGAGCGCGAAAGTCGAGAGAGGCTCGCAAGAGTTCAGCCGATCGAAAACCGAAAGGACATTTCAACCGAATACACAATCCTCCCTCACGCTCAAGATGTCAATTAGCCCCTTCATTTGTATTCGGGTGCGTGTCTGAGGCAGGAAAGGCGGTCCAGTGTCGAAATCGATAAACTGGGGCGTATTCTCAAAGCGCGTTGAAAATTCTAGAGGCACGCTCCACGCAAGCGAAAACGTACAAGTATTTAGCGCTCGACAAGAGTACTCGAGTAAGAGAGATATTCGTTAAAGGCTGCGGCGAATTAACGCGACCGCAGGAATTAATCTGTCTAATTGATTCATTATCATTTGATTAGAATTCGATATAATTACGATATGAAGAACCGTTCGTACAATTAGATTTCACCGCCGAAACATTCGATTATTGTATAAGTATTAGTGAGAGTAAGATTATTGCGTAAGTATATATTCTATTTGAAGAATTAATTTATAACACGTCGTCGACCGCACATGCTCCATGCTTCGCGAGCGGTTGGCACTCACAATCATCTTTTTCCTGCTCGCTACAGTATGACTCGTGTCATCGATCGCCGCACGTTAATTTTACGTATATATACATTTCTATGCACGCCGTAAATATCGATGTTCGTATTCAACGCCAGTGCATTAGCGAGTAGAGAGCCAAGTGTCTGATTATATCCGATTGATATGGCATGGACTAAGTTTACGCGTTCAGACTCGTACCGTGGAAATGGGGAAGATAGAGATACGGAGTAAAGCGTACACGTGGATTACTCATAACTGACGGAGCGACTAGTCAAGAATTCCTGAGGCGTCGCGTTTAAAGGAATTTTACTCTCTACTTTAGGAAAAAGTAGAGAATAACGTCATTATTAATTTATTTGAACATTGTCAAGTAAATGACCGCGAATTTATTTTTCTCGTAGCAGTGCATCCGTTTCATTTAATCTCTTCCGTCAACAATTCTTTTTCCTCTTGTCTTATGTCTCTGATTCGTTCTCTGTGAAATCAAAGGAACCTGTTTTTTTTTTGCCGCAATAAAACTACTTGTGTCAAGAGATATTTTCGCAATAATGAGATTTCGCAAACACGCGACGTCCGTTCTAAATCCGATCGAATGCCGAGTGTGCATTTTTTTCCGTACCAATCGCGGCCCACTGCAACGACTGTTAAACTCACTCGCGGAACAATTTAAAACAAAGTCCGCAGTGACTTTTAATCCGCGATCACGATGTTGTGTACGCGCTACGTAATGGACTTTGGAGTCAGATCGTGTGCGTTCGGTAAGTACCGAGATCCTTTCACTTTACCTCTTTTACACGTCAAAGGACGGCGGCCCGTTTCGCTATGCGCGCTTAGATCTCATCCGAGGACTCGCACGTGCAAGCGGATTGCGGTATTCGCGGTTTATCGCACGAACCGTATCGTTGCGGGTGATTAACGTCGGGTAATCACTTTCCGAAATCGCGGGGAACACCCAAATTGACTCGCGGAAAAAAAAAACCGATGGACGCGACGGAAAATCGTTTTTTTCCGCACGAACGACGGCACTCACGTTCATTGGCACCACAGCACGACGTGAGGTCGAAAGTGTCAGGTGCGTTTCCTCTCCTTTCTTTTCTCTCGACGGGTTCGGCACGTCGAGTCCCGCGCGATCGGCCTCGGGGTCGCGAAGCGGGGTCGTGCGCGCGTTCTCCTCGGCGCGCGTCCACGGGCGAACTGATTCCGCGCGGCCGCGCGTGCCTCCTTGTAACGTTACATTATCTCGCGGCAGACCCGTAGACTGTGCGCGAGAGAGAATGCGGGAGAGCGTTGTGCCTCGTTAAAGGAAAACCGACCGGGCGTGTACGCACCTTCCGCGGAACGTGCCGCGCGATAGCTTCCGACGCGTGACGCTCGACGTGCGTTTTATCGCGATCCGGATTTATAGCGCGATCAGTGCTGAGGATGCTAAACTTCGTTGGAAAAAGTTACGCTGCCTTGGGGAGGGGGGAGGACGATAAACGTGGACGATAAAATATCGCTTGAAAGAAGTATGTCGTGTAAAATGTGTGAAACGCGAAGCCGCAGGTGTATTTCGTATTTTTTTTAATAATTTTATATATCTTGTTCTTTTAAGAATTTAGACACTCTCCTTTGTGTAGCTTTCAAGGATGAAAAAATGAATAGAACGCAGGTGTATCTTTTCGAAGAAACATGCTTGCTTGAGTTGAGCAGCAGTATTCTTCGGCGATGAAAAATTTTCGACAGCTTTGTAACAATCAATATCAATTATTGATTAAACGAATTTTAATCCATCTCTTTCTACTTTAATGTAGGTGAAAATAAAAATTGAATTATTTCGAGCTGCTTTCGACGCCGGTTTCATGCTGCGTCTGAGAGGAATTTACGCAGTTAGTCAGCAGCTGAGTACACAAAAGATGATCTGTATAGAGTTACGACGAATGAGTAAAAACTCACATATTTATCGTCAAAACCGCAGAATTTTACAGATAATAAAATGGTTTAAAGTATCCGAACGTTTAGAAACTAGGATAGAATTAATACAAAAAATTAATAAGATATTCGCATATAATCGATGCAAGAAAGAATTTACATTTTAATAAAGGCATTTTTTCAAAATAATATCTGTTAAAATTAAAATATTAAATTATATATCAAATAAAAAATGATAATTTTATTAGAGCAAATTGTCATTTCATTTAGCTGAGAATCTCAATGACATCTCTTGCCGTAAAGCGTTGAATTTAATTATAATCGAAATTCGGGATAAGACAAATTTAATTTGTAAGTCGGATTAATTACATGCTATAATATTTTATAGATACAGAACGTGCACGATTATCGCAAAAAAAAATGTCTTGAGCCCTACAAAACTTTTTTTTTATCTCGGCGACATACGAATGATTTTGCGATAAAAATACAGGTGCGTGTCATAATGTATATTGCAGATGTGCCTGAAGAATTCTATGCAAGATAACGGCGGGGACACAGCGAGACTATGCGATTACGCTGATAGCAGTCTCGTCTCTCGTGCATATATGCAGCTGCGCGAAACTTTATACACCTAATATACTCGGCGTAAGTGTACGCTTGAGTCACTACTTCTGAATAATCGCTCGACAATTCCTCATCTTGCATAAGTCGCTGCAGGAAATGCATTGTTGTCATAGAAATATATCACAAAGAAGATGCAGTTTAATTATTACATATCTTACACGCGTATGCGTATCTGTGGCACGTAAGTCAACGAAATAATCCATTTCGTTAAAGAAATTATTCGTAATAGTCGTACAATCTTCAACAACTTTAGAAATATATTAAAATTTAGCGTCAAAGCTGTTTTTGTTATTTGTTTCAATTTTTCAAATTTAATTTACAATTTATCTCGTAATGAAATCTTGACTTGAACAGATCAACCAAAGACGATTGAAAATTATAAAAATGTGGACGCAGCCCAGAAAATTTTCAGAAACGATTGGAAATGTATACAACTGTTGGATCATGCATGTACGTGAAACGGGAAGTTAAACAGTTATTAAGATAAATAATTAATAGAATTGTGATATATATCGGTGATGATCGATGTTCCGTTACGAGGCAATAAATCTTCACGCTTCGAGGAATGGGATAAGTATAAAGAGAGAGAGAGAGAGGAGCGCATCTACTTTACGGAATACTAAGTAACTACGCAGAAGCGATTTGCTGCAATTGTATAAAGCCAGCTATAGGAAAAACTAGGTACAAACTTTCACGTGGTTCTCGCGTTAGAAAACGTACTTGGCAACCCAAGATAAAACACGATTCGATACGTTTTGTTACATAAACTCGACTTCCTCCCTTACGACCCTCGCGGTTAATTATCTGCAATGTACCAATTACGTATAATATAATATTAATTAATAATGATAGTAAATTGATATATTATGTACCGTGTGTATTAAACTAATATTTTAATACGGCAAATTTACGTTTAATTAATTGACGAGTGAATTGTGGCTCTGCCATTTTTCAAAGGAAATGAGATATCACTTCTCACATCTCTCAAGATACGAATTCGAGTTGGAGAAATTCGCCTGATACATAAAATATCAAAGATAAAGCGTGATGCGCACTCGCTTGTGCTAAAGTCCACGGACAAATTTTACGCTAGGATCATGCATTTCGACAAAGAGATCGCAAAGGGAAACGCGCCTCTGCGACCTCGAATCGCTCTTTCGGCCGTGTCTGCAGTGCCACGAATCGCGCGGACGCGACGCGACGGTGTGATCGTTAAACGGCTTTATTGTCTGGAATCATGCCTCTGCTTCCCTTGGTGGCCGCTGAGATGTGACTCACGCCACTCGCGTAACGGGTGTCCCGGCATTCCATGAAAACCGCCGCCTCGCGTCGGTTGCGGGCTGAGTTATTATCCGTGCTCGATATCGTGCCGAAGAGGATGGTGCTGAGAGTGATCGAGTGTTTCGAGCTGGATGACTCAAACGAGTGGCACGAAGATCCTTTTCTAACGGGCGAGATCAGGATGTTCCTCTCCTGACCCAAACTAGACCCCCCTTGTCCTCTTCTGAGAAATCGTTGTAATCTCTTACGAGGAAAAGATTCGTAATAGGATAGGGACAACCTGGAATCGTGTGATTAATACGTGAGGAAGGGGAAAGAGATTTTTATCTTATTATAATACCTTTTTTTATACACTTTTAAATTGTCCGGCTTTGCCGTGTTTACGTTAATACAGAAACGTTGCGGTGCTATTGTTGCGAACCACATCAACCGCGATGCGACGCACTTCCTGAGCATTTTAACGCCGGCGAAATGCAGCCGTTTCATGCCGGTTGGGAGATCGCGGACACGAGGAAACATATACACTGGCAATTTGCAATGATTGCTCATTCATTAATCGCGCTTTTGTCGTTGTAAATAGAATTGTCAGAATGACTCGAATCGCGAGGCAATTTAAGCAAACGAAAATCTATCGATTAGTCTAGTTGGATTTAATTTGCTCGTAATTGAGGGGCTATTGTGAAGTTGGCCCCCCCAAAATTATTTTGTTATCTTTTTTACTAGAAATGTGCAAACGAAAAATCGAAATGTGCATACATGTGCAAACGATGAGCAAACGAATGAGCTAAAGAAATTTTGCTTTTTTTTTTAATTTTGGAGGGCCAACTTCACATGGGTAAGCAACTAATGATCGAACACATGGATGTGGCTCTCCCTGTGCTTGTCTCTATATCATATTCAATTAGAAATGACGTGATTAAGTTCGCAATAATGACACGTCTAAACCACAAACATTAACATTTAAGATATACATAAATTTTTAATTAAAATTCTATTTAAAATGTTAATACAATGATATTTATTTAGACAGCTCCCGACGATATCTAAGAGAACGCGTTTTTGATATTTCTTATATGTATCTTTCTAAATTTTGGGGGAAATGTTAGACCATATTGTAATGTATAAAGTTTGACAATAATTATTATATTATATTAAAATTTTCGTTACGCGTTCGAATCGCGTATGAGCATACAATGCCAGACGTCAAAAAGCTTTACGACGGTTCCACGGTTGTTACAAGTCTGAGCATCGCGCATCTTTCTTTCCTTCCTTCCTTCCTTCCGCACCCTCGACAGGGAACGACGAATAACGGCGTGCGAGGGCAAATGGTGTTCGAACATTCACCCCGGGTTTTCCCGGCCCGTTACGGAGGGGGCGATCGGTTCGGTGGATAATGAAATATGAAATTATACGTAGAATTTCCATTCTGAAATCCGATGTAGATAGATCTCATCTCAAGTGTTTTACATGAC
>VBVQ01005966.1:0-10552 GCA_011636635.1 Tetramorium simillimum | reverse complement strand
CACGTATAGTACCGTATATTAATCACAAAAAACAATATATTTTCGTGGGATCACAAAAGCTTTCAGGGAAGATACGACTCAATAAGTAAAATTAATTTGGAATGTCATCTCATCGTGTTTAAAATTATCTCGAATACTTTCAAATGTATCCGCGGCACGTCATGACACATTAATAAATATTTAGGACTTATCGATATCGCGGCTTGTCGATTAACATACGTCGGCATCGTCCGCTCTTTCTAGCTGTCCGTTTAAATTTTAAACTCTGATGTAGCTCAGACCGAGCGGAGCACAGTATCGCTTATCGATCCCGCGCGCGTGAAAACGATTTCATAGAGAATTATACGACGTGCATAACGAAGAACAGACTTTATCGAGCACAGCCAGGTATTTCAGCGTATCAGCTGCGCGGGAGGGCCGTTTAATAAGAATAAAATTACATAATACTTCGCTGTCGTTGTGGAAATCTCTCAATCCGATTCGCGACGTTCGACCATTCGGTCGACGAGCGGTACATAAAGCAAAATCGGAATCCATTTCAGATCGGGGGGGGTAGATTAGTGTCTGTCGGTCGTAAACCAGTTACCCGTTACCAGTTACCCGTTCGCGAGCACATTTCCTGTCCATCAGTGCTCCATAATCCGTGCGCTCAACGCGGCTCCGCAAAAAGCGCGCTCCCCGCGAAAGATACGCGACGATGATATACTTCAGGAACCGGCGTTCCCGGGGCTCCTCTCCTCTCCTCTCCACGTGTCGTGTCGTGTCGCGTCGTGTCGTCGATGACCCGCGACGGTAGCTCTCTTTTCCTGCGCCGCGGACGTCTTAATTCGCTGTCTGCGGTACGTACGGGGGCATGTAGGGCCCCGTGAGAATGTACTGCACCGCCACGACCATCAACTGCGGCGCACTCCATCTGATGATGTATGCGCTTCCTGAAACAGAAATGCATTTCGCGTGTTACTCGGCGCCGTTATGCACGAGGCTTCTACGTGCGCGAGTTTATTTATATATACAGGGTGGCCCAGGTGCAGGGGCCGCGGTTCCTTTTACACGAAGTGTCACGGATAAACGCGGAGTTGATATTTTCTTAACCAGGCTCGTCGGTTCGGTAGCACCTGAATTGTAAGTATAAATTTGTGAATTCTGAGAGTTGTGAGCGTGTCGCTTATCTCAAGATAGGCGTACGCCTGAAAGAAAGTAAAATAAAAGAGAACTGTCCTCGAGTCGCCATGAAATTCATGGTGACGCGATAAGGGCATCTTGCGAAGACACCCTGTATATATTAGATGATCCACCTGAGGCCGCCACTATTCTTCTGCCACGCAGAGAGGAACGTGGGTGGATCCCTATGGAAATGCCGTTTCGACCGTTTAACGCCCTCGCTTCCACGTTTCTTTTCGCCTATCTACTTTAACTCAAGAACCCCCCCGAGCTTTTTGCGTCATTTTTCAAAACAGTACCTTCTTTATTGCAATTTTCGTGTGACAGAAATGTTTCTGCTTTCCTCGATTCAATTTGAATTTCTGATCAGAAACTCGCTTCCTGTCGAATTGGGAATCGCCAATATTCTTTATTGATCGCTCCATTTTTGCCATTCGGAGGTTTCAATTTAACGACACCTTCGGAGATCTATAATTCTATGACTAAAAGATGACGAAAGGAATTTTTTAGCACGTCGATACTGCGTTTTAACATATTGACACGTACAGTGCGGAATACTGTAAATAATAATGACAAAGTTGATATCTATTCATCTAAACTTTTTCTGACGGCTCCTTTGATGTAAAATATTTCGAAAATATTTATAACGTGTACGCGGTATAAATCGAGATAATGCAGCAATATCAAAGTTCGGCGGTGTAGTTTTAGCAACAATATATATTTATAAATTATAATAAATTTATTAAACTTTATTAAAAGTGTGATTAAAAAGTTTTGTCGTCAAGTTAAAACAAATCATCTACCTTACTTCCATTTTAAAACCAACTGAACGAAAATGTCAGCCGCGCAAACACATCATACCGTGTATGTACTTGCAAAATATGTTGGCCATAGAATACGTCGGTGTCACTCGCCGTGTGTACGATTTGCATATCTCCCTCTACATTCATTTACATGCTGAAACGCACGAAAAGACTCTGCTCCTCGCGCCCCCATAATATCATAATATTAACGCTTCGTGTACATTTTAACGCGATTCGGAAAGCGTATATAACACCGTATCGCGAAATCGGTTGAAAACGCGCCGTAAAATATTTTCAAGGCGATGCTCGAATCCACGACGTTAATTCCTCGGCGACTGCGATCGGGCTGTAAAATAACGAGCAATTGCGAAGGCGTACTATTAAGATGGTGAATAATTTATACCGTGAACGCTCGGGAAATCAGTAGGGCGTCGCTAATAGCTCGCAGCTCCCGAGAGAGCTTACGATTAATCTGATTAATCAGCTCGATATGTGTCAATAATTAATCACGCGCTATGTAGAATTAAATGTTTAGGTTAAATATTCGTAACGTATAAAAACTTCTTACATTGTCTAACAGATCCGTATGGTATTTTTCCCCCTCGCACGATACTCGAGCGTTTATCTTTCGATAATTAAATTGACTCGAAATAATTTTCCTTCGACGTGCATTACATATTCCGCCGATCGGGGCATTGAAATCTCTCGTTAAAGTACGTGGCGCAAATGCCCGTCTTACAGCATCCGCAGCCATATATCTCGTTTAAAAGCGTAACATTTCATAAATTTGACTTACACCACTTGCAAAGTAAACGGCTCGCTTAATCTCTTTTTCCAGAATTCTGATCGTTTTACAAAGCTCGTTATCTCGGTAATTACGGGTGCGGGTAGGTTAAACGGCGGCCAGAAATTGGCCGTGCGAAACTTTAAATCCCGTTTAGAAATTTCACGGTCTATATTTTCGCGATACCTTTCGACCGGATCGACGCGCGTGTGCGAGTCCGTGTGAGAGAAAACTATATGCAGCTTGACTCGGCGCGCCGCGAAAAGCGACGGGGGCAAGCGGGGGCGGGGAGAGTGGTTGAAGGCTTCCGGATAAGCGAGAGAGACTGGAGTTTCTAGCGGAACTTTTCGTCCCAAAATCCCCCGGGTGTGTCTCGAGTGCCATCCCTGATCCTGGCCTCAGCCAAGCGAAACTACAGCGGAGAGATCTCTTTGCTTTTTCGATAGACATGCGCCATCGGGATGCACCGATGCGTTCGTCGGAATATTGCGCAACGCTATCCGGGATTATCCGAGGTGCCTTCCGAGTTCCAGATATAATTCTCGCGCGATTGATTGTAAAGGATCGTTCAGAATGTACGGCGTGACGTTTCCAACTTTACCGCGCCTCGCGCATCACGAGATGTCTCTTAAATTAATTGAAATCGTAAAAGTGAAAATTATGAGTTTCGTCGTGATCCTCCTTATCCAAGTCTCACAGAGTTAGAAATATTTGCACAAATCAAACAAAGACGAAGCACACTTATAAACAACATAAAATACAGATTATAACAGTATCAATGTATCAGGAATATATGTAAACGTAATTCGCATGAGAAAAGCTGGTTTATCAAATTTTATGCTCGCATAACGATTCCAATTTTGTAGAATCGTTTCAAGTCAAATCAAATTTTACGACAAGAAATCGCGGAATACACATGAGCACATCGTATAAGTAAAACAACACATGACGCACAAAATGTATTTTACGATATCTGTCTCAGCTGTCTCTGCGCAATATCGGCAAAAGTTTTTCCCCCCCGACTAATGCTTACGCATTTATTCACCGGGGTATCGTCTATCGCGTGTATCGCACGGTTTTCATTGTTATCAAGCTCAAGTCTATAATCGCTCTCCGAGGCAGCTGCTTGTGCTACGTGGACAATCTCAAATTGGAATTGACGGAAAAAGAGCGGAAAAGACGCCCCCCCTCTCTCTCTCTCTCTCTCTCTTTCGTTCTCCCGAATGTTTCCATAAGATTTTATTTACGTTGCGGTCCCTGATTTATCGTCGATCCGGCTCACGCATTCGCGTTCGCGCTCGCGCCACTATATTTCCTCCCCCGTACGAATCCGCACGGGAAGTGTATACCGGGAAATATATCGGTCGTTCCAGCGTACCGTAGATGCGACGTAGGGGTGGGCGGAGGGTGCCGCCTGCAGGCTTCTATCGTGGACACAGGGCGGTATAACAGATTACTCCCTATCACGTCCAATATGTCAAGCCGCGCGGACGACGAGGAGTCAAGCATTATATTGCAAAATAAAATGGCTCACGTGTGGCGTCCCGGTGCATACACACCGCATCGCTGCCCCTCCCCGGTCCCCCCCGGGCGTGAAATATCGCGGTGCGCCGGTCAGGAACATGATGTGCGTATTATTGGCACTTTCGTCGAAGAATTATGTATTTTTTCATATTGCCCGCTCCCGTCGAAGGTGAAACGAGAGCGCCCTCTCGCGCAAATCGCATCCGCCGCGCCGGCTGGCCGTAACCAGTCGCCACTTGGATTCGACTAAATCCAAGAGCACACTGGTTGAATGTTAACACGGGACGCAGGCGGGATATTGACAGGTGCCGCAAGCCGAGCAGTGACGTGGAATATCTTAAGCGATATGTTTTCGGGTTACGTAAGGGTTGATCGGAGCGAGACGCGCGCGCTATCTTTCGAGCTATCGCTCGGTAAATTCACCTCGAGGTAAATGCCGATAACGCGCCGCGTTCATAGATAGAGATTGAACAGGTGAACGTTCCTCGGTGTATAATATTAAAACCTGACGTTTTGACATTTTCGATACAATGTTGTACAATATATACGCGTAATAAATAAACAGCACGGCTCGCGCGTTGTCAAAAGTATCGTACCGCTCTGCCGTAAAATATATAGTCCTGTCATAGCTTAACGTCAACAAATATTTATATCCACAGTGCTGCGGGATGCAACATTGTAAGCGCACAGGCGAAATGTTTCCGCCTATAACGCCTTTTCGCTCATTCCGCACCGTTAACTTGGCGGCGCGGCGTCGCCGCGCCTTTCGCGCGTTGCCGCGTTATCAATCTATTTTTCTCGGCTGCCGCCAGCTCGGGCCATCAGCTTTAAGAGATGTGCCGGGAGCCGGTATAACGTTCGACGGGCGCGGAAATGAGGTCGAAGGGAATAAGGGGGTTATTGAGTTAGCGGGGTGTACATCGCGCTGCGAAGAACTCCCCGTGAAGTGCCGTGATAGTCACGGCACGTGGAATTTGCGACAGTTAAAGTTGTCGCCGACGTGGCCCATTTTCGGGACGGCCCGTATCCGCACGGCGCATTTAGCGACCCGAGGCGAAGGAAGGCCATAAAATTTATATCGAAAATAATTCTATGCCCCGCGGCTGTCGCGAACTGTTTGAAAATGACTGAGCTACTTACTCGGATGCTCACGGATCTACCAAATGCGTTATACGTTTGATTATTATTGACAAATGTTATGTACGTTTGATTAATATTTTATTGCTTTTCGAAAGGTACGTTTTATACTTTCGAGCGCGACGAGCTGTAATTCATCGAGCAAGCGAATAAACAAGCCGCAGCAACGGTGAATACGGCAATGACAATAAATTAACAAACGGAAAACAGCCGGCATCAATTTTCAATTTAATCACGAGCCATTAAATTAATGTTACTCGACGATGATGAAATTGCCCGAGGGATCCGGGGTCGGGTTTTGCAGAAACCCGCTACTCTCTCGGGCGATCGCCGAACGGCGAGCGGGATGAGTTCACTCGTTGCAGATTAAGGCGGAGATACGTCGGGTGTTAGGTGCAATCGACGATACACCCGGCAACGTCTTTGTCTTCTCCGGCCGCGCGAGATCAAGATATATTCGGCCCGCTTCTTCGTCTTTTCGCTTTTCGCACTCCCCAAGGTGTCTTTAGTCTTTTCTCTCCGTCGTGGTGCCGCGTTCCTCCTCACGTATCAGCCGCGCATTCATCTATCAACCCGAAACCTTGTCGTCCCCTTCTGTCCGCATGCGGGTGTGTAAGTTTGTACAGCCGAGTCTAAAGACGGCATTTGTATGTGGGCCGGTTAAGTTCGACCCCATGCACGGGGAGGTTAAGACCATTTGCGTCTTGGGAAATCGGAGTGAAGATACTCGACGGTTCTGTCGACTGACCCTCTTACAGCGGGAACAAATTACCGGAAAGTAGAGCGGCGTTATTTTTGGCGTATTGGTGAAAGAGGGATATATGATGTAGTAGTACTTGGCGTGATCAAATAAAACCTGTCCGAGCTGATTTATTAATAGAAATGAAAAGCATGAGAAAAAAGTGTAGGTAAAAAATAGAAAAGATCAACGTTTAAGGATGCATGATTATACTAGATTTCGATGGGAGTCTTCATACGCGATCGTCTCACTGTGTGAGAAGACGAATATTATTACGTCGCGGAAAGTTTTGCTTGATTTATTATTATTTGATCCTGCTTCATATAATAATAATTGTCAGACAAAATCACTAGATGTAAAAAGTACTTGATGTATAAATTTAATAACGTATATGAATTATATAATATATTTTGTAATATCAATTGATATTTTATAACGATATTAATAATATTAACAACGATAGGACATCCGGGAAGATTATAAAATGCAGAAACAAATTGTTAATTCGTTCAGTGGCTGATCCACATTTTAATGTATTATCGGTTTTTCGTTCATTGTAAATTTTTGTCCCGATTTTCATGCCGCCGCAATGCTTCGATGTTCGCATTTTGCTTGTGGCCACTTTGCCTTTTGCGCACGCAGGTAAATCCAATAATATCGTTACGCTTAATCCAATGTGACAGAAGCAATGTAACTACATTTTGCCCAAAACAGCGTCATGCAGCTTCGTTGAAAAAAAAAATATCGCTGCAAGGACGTGTGGCCGTGTGTCGTATGGCCAGTGCGACTTCATTACACGTGTGAGGTGCCTTAGTGACGGCAGATTAGTTTTCTGACATTTCGGATATATCAGCGCAAACGATGCGATATATCCTATGCGACAACGCTGCCGGGACCGCAGTTGTACCTTAACAAATTTTGCTCGTGATAATTTGTGACAAGGAAGACTAATATCTTTGCACTCGTGCGTCGGCCACACGTCCATTTATCAGGCACACACGGCGGCCGTGCGAGTAACTAAGTGTGGCATTTATGCGGCATAAACGGCCCATTATAATTAGATAAAAGAACAAATGTTTCTATCTGTTAAATAGCTATTCTTGGATGAACTCGGACCATTCCGCGTTGCTCGAATAATTCCATGCAGTTTATCAGCGAATTGTAATATTCCACATTTATACTTTTTTCCTTAGAAATATTTTTAAAATGCTCGCGCTTCCGCGAGAATGGTTTAAATCTGATATTTCTGTCGTATCCTGAGTATAATATATTTTAGCTTAAATGTTGATTTATAAGTTTTTGTTACAAATTTCCGAAAAGTTCCGATTGAATAAATCTAATTTTTTTTAATTTTGCGGACCTGAAAATATCGCACTCGCTCTGCCGCTGCTAAAAAACAGCATGTTATGTTGCACGTCGTGTCAACACAGATGCATCGGGCTGATATAAAAATATTTTCCTTTTCCTCGACTACCAGCACACCCCTCGTGCAATTCAGTTACAAGAATCGGCAGACGACGGCCACCGTCGTATTCACTAGGCGAATCAAAGCGAGCCAAGAGCCGGAAAATTTTACGGCGACATTTTTTCGTTCTTGATCACCGCTCTGATGCCAGAAAAAAAGATTCTGTGGCGGGAAAGCATTTTTCCGCCTTGTTGAGAGAGCAAACTGGGGAGGTAGAGCGCGGTGGAGGAAAAGGAAAATGCGGACGAGCCGGGTAACGCAAGGAGGAGGGTAAATTATCGTCGCATGTATGTTTCTACGCTCGCTTCACGCTGCGATTATTCACAAAGTGCACTTAGCTCGAGACGAACGAACGGACACAGAACGAGCAGTCCTGCACTTTTGTACCACTCGACCGCTTCTAGAAGGCTAAATGTCGACGTACCATTTTCCTAAATAAAACACGTATATTATCGCATATCTATATACAAAATATTTTATCTTATTTTATTCAAATTCTTTTCAATATTTTTATTTCTACTATTTATTCACGAAAAGAGGTTTTTTCGCAAATTCTAGAATTCTTTTCTAAAAAGAAATGTGATAAATAGGTCATTTTAAAAAAGGCTACACAAATTATGAAAAATTATGTTCTTTAACGAGAAGAAATTTCTTATATAGCTATTATATAAAGAACTAAAATAGAAAGAAATCAAATTAAAAGCTCACGGTGTATTAGTCTTTTACTTATATATTGGATAAATATATTTTTTACGCGCGCAATAAAGATATCCTTATAAATAATAAATAAGCACTTTGCAAAATTTATACCAAGATGCGAATCGATGCAACGACGACCTGAAGATACGTTTCATCCTCGCTGCGCATTACCCTGATACGTGCTTACAAACTTGCGACGGCATGTAACAAAATTTGCTTCCTCGTTTCTTCAAGCGGACGACTCGGCTCGTTTGCCGTTACGCTCTCGTTGCCGTACCGCGTAATTCTTGTTTGATGCGGAAACGCGATCCTTCAACGAAGGCCGCTTGAAACCGCTCGGTTACGTCGTGCATTGCATACGTGCTGCGCAAATATGCAAGCGCATTATGACCGTTGATACCAGCGACGGTATCAATCCTCTCCTTCTCCCTCCCCCTCTCTCTATCTCTATCTATCTCTTTCCGCGGTTCCTATTCCTTTACCTCGTGCACTCCGAATGCACCGTTCTAATTAGTTATGAAATTCCGTCTGCGAATGACGTAAGATACAAGAATAGTTGCACCGTGATAATAGAGCAAATAGTTTAAGATGTGTTAAGATCTTAAACTCCTGAATATGACGTTGATATATCGCCGAATAAGTTCAGCTTAATAAAGCATTGATTCGTTCGATGAATCGTATATAGTTTATATGAATTATCGATTTGTCGCCCGACACTTACTAATGTACATCTCTTACAGTAGATAATGACACGATAGGTCAGCCATCGAAAATTATAATCGTATGTAGCCGCATTGCATTTCTTCATGATACTATCGCGCATTTTTTGCAGATAATTATGTAAACTTTATACTTTGCTTGTATTCCGTGTCGTTAAACGTGATCGCGAGATATTATTTGATTTAAAAATAGCGAACAAAAATAAATATGGCTGTAACATTTATGACATTTGGTAATTCTCATAATCATTTTATCACTCATACTTTTTAAACATGAATAATTTGCATTAATTAATTGCAATTATGCAATTATGTTTCTTAAATCATATCTATTTTGTTAAATCATATCTTCTTGTACTGTTATTTATATTGCAATAAAGATTATATTACCATTTATCAATCAGCCGGCGAGAAGAAGCTGTTATTAATACACTAACAATAACGGTAAATAAATAAATAGAGTAGTTCACGTAGCTTCCTCGGGGTTGTTTAATCACCACGCTGCGCACACTTCGATCGCACTCGAATACACTCGAATGCAAGTAGATGGACGTGGGATCTTAATGCCTCGGCAAGAGCTTTATTACGGCGAACAGGAGATTTATTATCGCAACGGACGTCGTAATCCTTAATGAGCCGCGTTTATAATGCGGCCGTTCGACCGCCTCGCCAATTGGCCGTCGCGAAATGGACATCGTTGATGCAAATCCACGCTGCTGTTGTAGCAATCATCGACGGCAACGATGACTGGGCGTGAATTCGACGCGCTCCGCAACGGCGATGCCGTGGGTAATGTAGCGTAATGCTTCACCACTCGCGAGAGTTATTGTAATCGACTTCGCACGTGCACGCCCATACCTGACTGGGGAAAGACGCGTCTTTTACGGGCGCCCGCGTACATTAACGGCCATCAAGTACTTCCATGTAAACGTCTCATCGAAATAGCTCTAACGCGAGTATAAAGATTTAAAAGTCGAACGACGAACGCTGTATAGGAAAGTGCTCGGAAATATTCAGCGCGTAGAAAGGTTTCTTTTTAAACGCATTTCACACGATGCGACACTTACACGTGACTTCTACGTGTGTTTGATTGTGTAAAATCCGAAACGTACCCAACAGATCTCTAACGTATTATTTGCTAACCCACATTCTAAACACGTTTATCGCGTACGTCAGACGAGGAGAGTGTATCGTACATATTTATCGCGTTTGAAAAATTCACAAGTTTTTCTTCTTGTAAATTTTATCCTGACCCAGAATCCCCGTTGAAATGTGTATTTTATAATATTAAAATGATTTTTTTTTTATTCCACTTGTATTTCGTTCACAATTTAATTTTGTAAATTGGAGAAAATCTGACATGTAAAGCCGCTACGCCGCAAGCGCTGCGTGTGTTAAGTTAGCACCTCAACATTAAAATTTCGTAGTTCTGATCTGAGTTCTAGCTTTATTTTGAACAGACTTAGAGTTCCCTATAGTTTATAAAAAGAGTTCTATTCATTAACGATCAGAAATTAAAAT
>VBVQ01005965.1:0-10556 GCA_011636635.1 Tetramorium simillimum | reverse complement strand
GACATATGTATATATATATATATATATATATATATATATATATATATATAAATCCTTGATATACCTTTGCATCAAATTTTCTGAAATATGCTGGATTTTTAGAGCACAGTACAGAACCTGTCTCCCAGGATTCACTCTCTATTGTCACAGAAGTATTTACTTTATTTTCTTTTTTAGGTTTCTTTCCTTTTTTACTAATCTTTTTTTCAATTTTTACAAACGGCGGCAACGGAAAATAATGAAAGTAACATGGTGGTGGTTGGTATTTAGTATCACATAATGTTAGCAACACATTGAATTCACTTTGCAAATATATCAAAGTATCCAAACGTTTTAGCACTTGTTTTCGCAGTAAAGGATCCGTTTGCGTGACAAAGCCTGAGATTATTTCTCTAAACCTGTAATATTCCTCTTGGAGTTATTTATAATTTTATCGACAAAATATTAAAAATACAGAAATCGTGGTATATTACTGCATCATTAAAAAATTGCATTAAAATAAACGCTTACCAATTAATACTACATATAATAAGATCCAATGTTGAAGGTTCTGGTATATCAAAGTCTTGTGGCATTAACATTCCACATCCCAAAAGAGCATCTATAGCCTCTAATTCTTCATGTTTACTGAGCTTCATACAACATGTCTTAAGAAGTCGAAATAATATCGCTGTAATTGGACCATTTCTTTTACTTCCAAAATATAATACGCAGTTTTGTGATTCATCTTCTGTATTTAGTCCAAACTTAGGGATTAGATTTTCCCTGATAAAAAATTATATATTTATTTATTTATTATTATAGAATTGTCATGATTTGATTTAAAAAAGGCATTTTTAAGTATACATGTAAGATGTTTTTAAAAATTATTGCATTTTCATGAAATAAAATAATTATCAAACATATTTCAATATTATATTCTATTTACACAAAAATATGGCGCCATAAAAAGACAATTTTTTTAGCAAGATTTATCTGTAACCTTTAGATTCAAGTTCATTGTAAAATAATGAACTTGAAAAGAAAATATATAACTCAAAACTTTAATGAACAGTTTCCATTACACTCTCATTTTTGCCATCAATCAATTTTAAATCAATCAGTTATGTTTACTAAATCTGTAAGATTGCTAAAAAGGCAATTTAAAAAATGATAACATACTTACGTATATATTCCATGAGTAGCTAACAGATTTAATATTTATAAAAATATAGAATTATCAAAAGCAAAAATTATTCTTTAAACTTCTAAATTGTATAACTTGTTTTATTTAATCTTTATAATTTATAATTTTCTAAATAATAATCATATAATTTTATATAATGATATAATGCTTTTAATTTCTTCTAACTTTATTTTATTATAATATATTGGGAGATAATATATTATAATTATCTCCCAAACTATTTATTACTTGAAAAATGTTTTAAATGGAACTCTATTTCGAGAAGAACATCTTATTTTGAACACAAGTCTTGTCTTGGAAAGTGACTCGGAGATTTTAAGATGAGTTTTTTTTTTTTTGAAACTATATTTTTATTTCGCTAGGCATATAATCCATGCCGAGACGAATTCATTAACTATTTTATATATACATATATTCATATAAATACATATGTTGATATTTAAATAAAACTATAAAACACTGAGTTCTTTTTAGTAATGATTTTCTTTTAAATGAACTTCAAAACTTTTTGGGAAAGGTTTGGGGTTTTTCTCGCCATCGAAATATGTTTTCAGCATGATAATTCTGCTCATAATAACAGCAGAGTTTGACAAACGCTGAACATATTTTCTAATCGTTAGATAAGAAGAGAAAGTAAAATACTCTTCCTAAAAATCCGTGGATTTGACACCTCTAGATTTTTTCTTGTGAGATCTTGTAAAAGATGAAGTTTACCAACTCTGGTAACGTGGACAACATGTTTCAAAAGTTTTTAAAGTTTCTTTAAAAGAAAAATAATTACTAAATTACAATTACTAAAAAGAATCTATATCAATGGTCTTGGAAGTCCAATATAAATCAATGAATTAACATAGGACTTGAGACAAGCTACACGCTTAGCTAAATGAAAATATATTTCATTAAAAAAAATTAAGGGTCACATTGAAATCTCAAAGACGCCTCCCATCTAAAAAAAGACTTGTATTCATAATAAGATGTCTTCCTTGAAACAGAGTAAGTTTTATTTCAAATATTTTTTTCGAACAACAAATAGTTCAAGAGATAATTACGTTGAAAATTACAATAGGATACCCTGTATATGTATTCAATCTTTCAATTTTATAGCATATTGTATTGCATCACTTACCTGGATTCTAATTTGTCTACCATATATGTATTAACAAATTCATCTTCAATACAATTACTAATTTTTTGGATAAAACCAATGTTAAGTTCAGTTTGTTGAATTATTTGTGCTAGTTGATCATAAAACAGAGGCTGTGATTTACAACAACTTTTCACGCTTTTTGTTACTTTGTCTGTAAAAATTGTTTATATTAAAAATTTATATATATATTTCGCTTTATTATATTTACTCATTTATATTAATTCATGAAGCAATTGTTGTATTATAAGTCATCTACAATAAGTAATAAGATATAAGTAACAATTAAAGTGATTAATCACGGTTAATTATTTTCTTTTAATTTAAAAATAATTGATAATAATTGATCAACTCTTACTGCTTATTGTAGACAATGCTGTAAATATTAAAATTGATCATAATACATATCACATAAATTTCTTATCTTATACCATATGCACACACATACACGCACGCGCGCGCGCACATGCATACATTGGTTTAATTGTAAGATTATACAAAATAAACATACGGAATAATTTCAGTGCTTGATCGCATGTTTCAGCTTTCCCTGCCAAATGTTTTATTGCCATTACTGCACCCATGACACCTTTACATTTTGTACTGAAATATGTAATTGAACATTTACATTTTATAAAAAAAATTTTATAATATAATTTTATGTTAACTTTATGCCTAGCTTACATAGGTTTAGCAGTAGACAATTGCTTTTGCAACAATATAAATAAATCATCCCGTAATGATTCTGAAGTAGAGTCATCAGCTAAACATAATCCGTGCAACAAATCGCTTAAAGTTCCAACTTCTTCCAATCCAAAGCAATCTATTTTTTCTAATAAAATTCTTAAATGATTGCAATGTGACACTAAACAATCTCTTTCCGTTGCATTCTCTGCCATTTTGCAAAGTACATTCAATGCATGTTTCATAGTTTGATCATTATTCCCCATGAGAACAATAGTATTTTTTATAATTTCACGTTGCTTAAACGGCGTTTCTTTTTGACTAAGAAACTGTAATCGAAACCATTCTAATGCAAAAATAATAAACACACGTTCTTCAGATTTCAACAGTTTACCAGCTAATTGCAACATTGGCGATTGTAATTCCCGAACAATCTGAAAAAGATATGTATAAAGCATAAAATAATAGTATATATTTTATATACATATATATATATACACACACATTTTGTATACAGGTTTACGTACAGGTTAATTTTCTCAGGCAAATATCTTGAAAAATATGAAAGATTCAGAAAAATGTTTTAGATAAAAATTGTATGACTTGAAGGGAGAAAAATAATGTTATAATTGATTTTTGAAAAATTCGATATTTTCAAGGTCTCATAAAGGCCATTGTTTTTTTAAATGGAATTATATAATTTTTTTACATAATATGATTCCTGTAGTTATTCTGCATGTATTAAAGTAGAATTATCGAAAAATCAATAGTTTACAAGATATTTTATACTTTGGCACATATTTTGCTATAAAGTATAAAATATCTCGTAAATTAATTTTTTGGCAAATCTGTATCTTAATACTTTTATGCACAGAATGAAATAAATTAATTGGTGTAAAGAAAATATATGGTTGTTTTTCAAAAAAGATACGTAATCGCATGTTATAAATTGCATAATTTTTTCCGTATCTTTTATATTTTTCAAGCTACTTGCCTGGGGAAATTAAATTGGCACACCCTGTGTGTTGTGTGTGCGCACGCGTGCGTATATGTGTGCACATAAATTTTTTTATTTACACGACATGTACAAACCTCTTTATAATCATTGTAAAGTGTATGAAGCAAACTTATCCTGTAAAAACCACAACGTATATTTTGCTTCAATAAAGCTTCCGCATTTTTTTGCCTTATTGTTCCAGAGAATACTAAAAGCAAAATAATTAAATCCAAAGGTTTTGGATTTTTATTAATATCTTTTATTACTGTTATTGCAGCATCTGTCGTGTCTTTAGCTAGTAACATATACATCTTTAATGTTTTAACTATTTGTACTTGATTTTTATAACAATTTTCAGCTTTATCTCCAGCAAGAGGTTGCATTTCTACACTACGTAACACAAGCAACATTTGTTTGACAACATCAGAAGATACACAATCATTAAGAAGAAATCTGCAATACAATTAAAAAAGTTATAACTAAATAACAAAAGTACGAATAATAATAAATTTAAAATTGAATATAAATTTACCTAATAACAATTGGTATAAATTCTATTTTTATATTTGTTTTTAATAATTGTAAAACTTTAATTTTATATTCTTCCAAATATTCCTTGCCAAGATTAAAACTGGCAATACAATTCAAAATTACATTTGTTAATTCGCAATTTTCTTCCAACATTTTTGTTAGAATTTCAGCGATAATCTGATGTTGAGCATCTGACAAAATATCAGGCAGAAATAAAATGAGTTCATGTTGAAACCACAATGGACATGTCTCTAACAGCTGTTGTATATTTGTAGTTAATACATCAATATCAGTTATAGTATCCAAAAAACGAAACTGATGTAATAATAATACAGCCCAAGGTACTTCGTCTAAACTATCTCTAAAAATATATAAAATGTGTATATTAATTAAAATACCATTGCCTATTTTCAATATAACAATTATAAAACATGTGTATTAATATTCAAGAATAAATATCAATTTTGATAAGTTGAAATTTTGATAAATTTACAAAAGAAAAGTATCATCATAAAGTTTTAATATATAAATTATCATATTTATATTATCAGATTTGATTTATTCATAGAGACTATAATAATATAGGTCAAGATATTTGAATTTCGATTTAGCAAAATTAAATAGATTTTAATCTTTGATACTTACGCTACAAGAATAGATTCATTGAGTTTAGACATGAAGATATTGTATACGTCTGTTTGAATTTCTGTAACTTCTAATAGAATTCTTACAAGAGTTATTTTGCTTAGAACACCTAAACCATTATTGTCAGTCAATATTTCCATATCGTTCAACATTTCTTTTAAATTCTCTTCATTTCTAATATATTCCTCCATGGAATCAATTATAATCTTTTTCTGATGTTGCCTCAAATTTAATACTTTTTTCATTTTTGACTTGACAATGGATGAAGGAACATCTGCATAAAGAAATTTTAACATGCAAAATTTTCTTTTATTTTTACCTGAAGAACAGAAAGAAATATATAATAAACTTACTAAGTGAATATGTGCCATCAGTTGATAATACAATACCACATTTTTGTAAAAAATTACAAAAAACAGATGATACATGGAAATTTTGTTTTTCTGAAAGATGTTCCTTATTATCAATTACATGTTTCTTTAATTCCTTATTATTAATTTTGTTTCTCTCTGAGTCTGTAGAGGATTGAGAGTCTTTAGGTCTATCTTGTTGGTTTCTTTGAGAAATATAAGGTTTAATAGTTGTTTTAATGGGTGATTTGTGACAGACTTTCCTAGGAGAATGACAACTAATATTAATATCTTCGGTAATATTCTTTGAATTTCTGTCAAGTGTAGTTTTGCTCTGTTTCTTCTTCATAACATTATATTCATTGTATGAAAGATCAAGTTCATTATCTGAGGTTTCTTCCGATGAATTAGAATTTGCAATTTTATGCTTCTGTGCGATTGATTTCTTCATAGGTGAATTAGCAGGGTTCAAGAACTTGTTTGTTATTGCTACATTGTTTCTTGACGAATGTATATTCTCTTGTTGGCTTGACATAAAAGATGTGTTCACTGATACTTGGCTATTTTGCTGTTTTGACATTGAAGTCATTCCTTTTGATACTTTAGAGGCAATAGTAACTAACTCATTCGTTTCCAATACATTCTCAGATTCACAAAAACTTCTTTTTCTATTTCTAATAGAGGAATTCTTTTCTCTCGAATAAATGTTTAAGGATTTTAATGTCGATGATCCGGTATCCGACAATTTTCCATCATGAAATGAATCATTTTTTTCCGTTGAAACGTTAGTACTACAGAAACTTGTTTGTTTATTACTAATAGAGTTAATTCTATCTAACGATTGATTAGTTGGTTGCACGTCTTTGTGCAAGCTACTCTTTATCAATTTTCTTTTATCCATAGTGACCTTGGAAGCTGTACTCTTCTCAATTAATACTCTCTGAATTTAAAACTTTTAAATTAACTTCAAAATAATACTTTACGATTGGCAATTAATAACTGAAAAATGGAATTTATATTTCCAAATTGTATCTCACTGTTACAGCATCGGACAGGAATCAACACGAAACCTTCTGGGCGGGATTTTATTCGCATAAGGCCCGTTCTACATTGAGTCGTGGTCACGTAAGGCCCATCTACAATTATTAGAGGTTTGTTCTTTTTAGCTGAACTAGCTGCACTAGTTCAGAGGTTATCCTTTTCCCTTCGTATTAGAAGAAGGAAGATAATCTGTGAACTAGTGCAGCCAGTTCAGCTAAAAAGAACAGACAACATGAGTTTCGCACCACGAGCTCAATAATTTGATTGGTCGAGTTCAGCATATGGTGTATTTCGACCAATCAGGCATTTGAACGCCGCGTCAGGCATTTGCCTTTGATTTCTAGGACTCTATCTAAACTGATCTAAACGTAACTCTTCGAGTAGCGCCCAATTGCCCACATTCACTAATTTAATATAAAAAATTTTTTAATTGATTGATCCAACGGAAATAATCCTAAACATCGATTGCTGTGAATAGCTGTGGACAACTGCAACGAGGTCAAACGGACCGTTTCAAACGGACGGCTCTCTCCCCAAAGCCTCTCGCCATTTTGTTTAGTTTCAAGATGCTTCTCCAGAGGGCAGACTGAACGACTGCTCTTTTCTCAACATATACTGATATTACTCCGATTTATACATTACCGATGAGTATGTAGTGTTATTTGTCGATAATTGCATTCATACAACGTTGTGATTTTCTTACGTTTCATTCCGAAAGATATCTTTTTTTAGGCTTTTAAGTTCTTCAAAGAGAATATCGTCCTACGTTATCTGGATTGCTATTTCCAGGAATTGCTGATTGACCATTTCTATGATCGATACGTCGCTAACGGCGCATAAGTAAAAATGGTAAGCAAAGTTGTTTAACTGTTTAACCATCGTTATACATTAATTTCTGAAAGAAGTCAGCTTTACTACGTTTTTATTATAATTATGTCTTTATATATGACATTGTTATACCAAATTTTCCTATATCTGTGCCGTAAATTCGTGACAATATAATGGAACCTAACATATAATGCGTTATTTCAAATTGTTTGATATTTTTTAAATTTACAAATAAATTATTACGCTAATAAAGTTATTGAGAGATACATAAATATGATATATCTCAATGGACTTACGAGAAATGTTCAAAATATGATCTTGCGATAATGTTGCAAATCAAAAATGTTTCTATAATTTGTTATTTGTACCAATCTGAACAGAATTCAAAGCAATAATATGCTTAATTTAAAATTAATGATCTCGATCTTTTTACTTAAAGTTAAATAAAAAAAATTATTTAATTATTTGATATCATACATGTAACTGAATATTTTTAAAAAATGAAAAAAACCACGTATTGCTTGTATGTTATATATTAATATATATGTTGGCCGCGCGATTTATTTAACACTACAAATACAGCCAGATCATTCTTCCGCAGCCGTCGGAATGGAATGATAGGTAACACATTGTATCAAAGAAACTAAGAACCTGTAGTGTTTTGTTTGACGAAGCGACTCATTTGCTCTATTCATATTAAAATCAGTTGTTTGCATCATCTTGATTGCCAATGCCAAGTGTCACTCTATTTTAATGACTGCTTCTGGATATGCTACTTTATTTGACAATGAGTTTATTTTAGACTATATTTTAGATTTATTTACTAACTCTACATTATAACTTTATTATTATAATGATAATATGGGATAATAAAATTACACGAAGTACGAAAGAAACCATAGTTTCTTATATCATATTTGACTGTAATTGACTACAATGAATTTTAATTAATATTTTTGTAATATTAAAGAATTTACAGTTTTCTTACTTCCTTATATATATTTTTTACATAACATGACAATAGGCATAAATTTAATCAATTTATATATAATTTATAATCAATAATTATATTAATCAAATACATTATTATTTACTTCTATTTTATTTGATTTTAGTCTCATACAATACTACTAGTACAACCTGGTGTCAGACCAGAAACAAGAACATATTCTGACTATGAAAGCATTAATGAATGTATGGAAGGTATGTTAAATTATAATTCATAATTTTATATTCTAAATTTAAGTTATAAACTTCATTAAAAGATATTAATGTTTTTTAACTATGGATGGAATACATGTAATTATAATTTTTTAAGATAAACACGTGTAGTAAATGGTATAAAATCAATCAATTCTACATTTTAAGAAATATGAGAAGAATAGAGAAAATATATTACAAGAGAATACAGTTCATTTTTTTGTACATTATATTATTTGTGATTTATAAAATGTATACACATATATTTTAATAATATTCTCATATTATATAAGAGTATTATATTAATTATTTGTTTACTATTGCAGGTGTTTGTAAAATTTATGAAGAACATCTGAAAAGACGAAATCCAAATACTCCAACTATTACTTATGACATTAGTCAATTATTCGATTTCGTTGATCAATTGACGGATTTATCCTGTCTTGTGTATCAAAAATCGACAAATACCTACGCTCCTTACAATAAGGATTGGATAAAGGAAAAGATATATGTACTATTGCGTAGAGCTGCGGGACATGGAGAATAATCAATATATAAAGCACATTTATATACGTATATGTATGGTTTCATATAAGATAATTTACATATAAGATAAATTTAAAAATAAACATCTATATATTATTTGTTGTATTAAATGATTTACGAGATCTTCTATTTTGATGTAGTAATTGCGTTGTGTATCTTCCTCTTTACGTAAAATAAACCATTTTGCAATTAATATTTATATATATTTTATACTTCACATATAAGGTATATGAAAAGTAAGATATTTGATCTATATTTCAGGAATGTTCTACTCATAGAAATCAATAAAAAAATTATATAAACATGTCCAAAAATGCATTTTTAAATTAGAATCAGAACAGTCGAAATTAATAGTTTTGGTACTTTAATACAATGACAATACAATTCCTTGAAATGTCAGTTTAACTAAAAATTGCTATTATCAGTTTAGTGTGATCATGTATTTTATTTTTCTAATGCTCATTTTGTGATAATAGAGTATTATTCAAATGCAGAAATAGTAGATATCCATTTAATGTATGAAAAAACAAGACATTTTTGAACATATGTTTGTGTCAAAATTTTTAAAACATCCTGTATATATTCCCCCCCCCCCTCTCTCTCTCTCTCTCACTCACTCACTCAAATACGTGTTTGCTTATAAGAAGAAAAGAAAGTAGTATCTCAAGAAGGAAGAATCATGCCATTAATACAACATTGTTACAATAATTTGCACTAATAAATAAGATATTAATAAAGTAATTTTCATTTTTTATAACAGTGTATATTCTTCAATCATACACAATATAACTTATTATTAACTTATTATTAATTTTAACATAGTATATCTTAAATGTTAATTTGGTTTATTTTAATATCACAATACATACATATTTAAATATGTTAATAAAAGATATTTAAAAAAATATATTCTATGATAAACTGGATCCCAAAAAGTTTTAGTTGCAAATCTTTTCTAAATTAACGTATTGCACATTATATTTCAAAGTGAATATTCGTAATACATAATAGAAGATTTATGCTAATAATATATATTTACATATAAATTCTGCGAACTGGAGTACGAAATTATAAGTCAATATTTATGTATATTTTTTTTAATTTTGTCTAAAAATGACGTACGCTTTGGCAAATTATTGATAACATAACAAAATTTTTTGAACTGAAAATAGATATGATAGATATGTTTAATGTGATTGTTTTAAACATATTCATTTTTTGTACTATTATATATAAGTAATATTTTAAATGTAAAATTATATATATTATTTTTTCTTAAAATACATTAAAACCTTGATATATGTCTAATAGATAAATATATAAAAAATCCTGACAAAAATGATAAGTACAATATAAATTGCAAAAAAAATGTATTCGTAAATAACAATGATATAAATATTATAT
>VBVQ01005962.1:0-10524 GCA_011636635.1 Tetramorium simillimum | reverse complement strand
TATATATATAAAGAGAAAAGGGGAGATTTAAGAGAGCCCACAAAAAACACACAATGTTATTATAAACGATTAATTAATAAAAAACGAATCTTGTTTGTTGTTACTTCTGGTATACCTCGTTGTGGACCACCGCACCGATTTATCGCGTCCGCTAGTTGGTTCGTTTTTCGAGTTTCCTCTCAGGCTACGCTATTTTTCCGTTTTGTAGATACCGCTGTAAGCCTGAGGTGATTGTGACGGGAGAGTAACAGATCCAGCCGGAAACCAGAATGCTCAATTTTTATTTAATACGTATCATAATGGGGCATGAGTATACAATATATCGAATCGATATATAGCCGTCACGTTAAAGAGTATTGTGGGACTAAGGATATTTTGCGTGATGATAAAGACGATCTTCTCAGGACGACCGTGTAATCTACGTATCCTCCTCCCAGACGGTTTCCGTGAGTATGGCGATGTTGTCCAGGCCGCGCATCGGTGCGTACTCGAGCGTCCACATCAAGTTCGTGAAAACGACTGTGTCAATGTTACGAATAATTTATTAACGAGGAAATATCGTCGCGAGCGACGTCATTATCGCAAAAAACGAATGGGTCTGATATACGACATCGTAAAATCTTAATGAAATCCGTGAGATTGTTGCTATCTTTAGCATACGACTTTAGATAGGTTCTCAATAAATATTTTATTTGTTTCCGAAAAAGTAAAGTCAAAGATATTTGGTTATTGTAATTTAAATTGAATCTCTATCGTGAAAAGAATAGAGTTGTGTAGCATTCATCACGGATGTGATAGAATTAATTTGGAATTTTCGATTCCTCGCGGCAACGATTGACAATATATTTGGACAATACTGAAGATTTAGATTAAGAATAAGAAATATATATCGATTCTCGTTTTGCGAGATTAATTATCCGATAAATGGATAATTAATATAACAAGCGAGTTTTCAATTGGAAATTCGATTCATTACAGCCCAATCCCCCGTTCATCCGCTATTATAATGCAATTTTGACCGGAAATACGGAACACCTTTTAGCCAGCAAGTAGAATTAAAATACAAAATTTTCAGTCACCTTACTATTGTATATATATAAATAATTCAACAATTGTACAACTCACTAGAAATATTTTAGCGTGGCCCTTTCAGAACGCCAGCCAGTTGCGGACCACTAAAGGTGCTCCGGACTTCAGTCCAATTTCAGTCGCGGCACTTACGCATCTCGCCCTGATGCAGATCGGCGATCAGCTCGGGGCACGAACTGTTGCAGGGATTAATAGGGGTGAGACGCAGCTGAGTCGCGCCACGGAGCTGAGCGAGGGCGATCAGACCGGAGTCGAGCTCGACCTTCTTGTAGCTCGGGCTGTTGTAGTCCGAAGACATGAGCACCCAGTTGAAATGTGCCGGCGAGACCGTGCTGGAGAGGAAGTACGGCCGTTGATAGTACTTTCTGAGCACCTTCACGGCATTGATGTCGCAGTTCTGCCAATGGACAAACCACTTGGCCACCTCGGGCGCGTGCACGCGTCGTAGAAACGCCGCGAGGTCGGACGAGCCGGTGCGTAGATTTGAAGTCAGGGCGCAGGGTACCGTCTCCATCAACCGCTCGTTCTCCAGGTAGAGCTGTTTGCGTTTCGAAAAATAGCGTTTCCTCACCCCGGATCATTTGTTTTTGCAAAATCGCGCTGTTAGAAATTCTTTGCTCTAACAATTTTGTCTTTGAAGATAATACAACTTTCAAATAAATCTCTAAATGAATGTCTTTTCTTCAATTTGACTCCTGAAGAGATTGAGCGTTTATAATAAGACAGAAAAACTCGTCTACTACTCACGTGGGTAATATTGTCAAACCAGAAGTAATCGGTATTCATGACCGCCCATGAGTCCATCGCGTCGGTGATGATGGCCGGTGCGTCGCGATTCAGATAATTGTCGACCAGATTACGATACCGCACGTCCGATAGACGATCAATCGTCTCTAGCGCCTCACAGGTCTGCAAGAAAGTCCTCTGCCAATTATTCAAGTTTAAATCTCAGGTATAATCTAGATATTTTCTCTTAAAATATTACATCTCAAAAATCACGACAGAATCTTTTTCCCAAGCGCAACGATTGATTTTTCTTATTCTAAAAATACGGAGCTTACCACGCAATCTTCTTCCGTGATAGTATAATCGTTGTAGAAGGGATTGTTGATCATACAATTTTCGTAATAGAGCGGCTGCCAGTTCCAGATCGGCAGAACCTTAATCAGCAGCAGACGGCTGAGGGCGGTGAAGTGAGTACCAACAAAGTCCAATTGAGCCGCGAGACACGCCAGGGTGCCCAGCACTATCAGCACCAGAGTACCACGAAAGACGAGCTGCAACCATGAGCGACGCATCGCCGCTACGAGCGGCTGGCAAATAATGTCCATTTCTTCCTCGGTGAAGCCCGCCTGCTGGCAGTACCTGCGAAGAAATTTTGGGTATAATAACAGTATCCTAACAATAAAGAAAAAAGATAATTATTATCACAAATATAGGAATAATTTTTCTCCATTAATCCGTCTGCTCTTTATAAAAATGATCATAATATTGCGATTTGAAAAAAATCTCAAAATTATTTCTACTTGCTTATAACTCTGGGATTATCAGTACTGACGCGAAATTATTTTATTTCCTTGACTTAGGCGATAAAAGCGGAAATATGGACAAAACACGGAAATCTGCCATGACACCATGAATAATTTTATGCGTGCCGAAAGTGACTTGTTACTTGTAAAAGGAATTCAGCTCGTCGTCGATCAGCCTCAGCTTCTCGGAATGCGTCATCTCATGCTGCTCCTTGGTGTACGCCTTACGCGGCTGCTTCACGCACTTGCTGCTCGACATCGTGACAGATTCCAGCGATTTTCCGCCGACGTGCAAGGACAGTATCGCTCTCCTCTCGGCAGAAGGACAGAATTCCTGGATTCGCGGCAGGAACGGGCTCGTCGCTATCGAACCGCAACCGTACATGCGCGCTTGTATCTGCCCGTACGTTATATTGATCGGCACCCTCGACGGACGGCGCGAAAACCGAGACCTAAGGTTTTCGGAATTTTTTATCGAGTCTCCAATTGCCCACGCCTCTTGCTTTGATAAACAATAGATTCCTAGGCGAATGCTTTTTATATAAAAGCTGATTTTACTAAATTGACACTTACAAAACACGGAGGAGTATGAACGATAGAAAATTGATATAAAAGCTGATTATAAAATTTTATTTCATTGGAATTTAAATTGTTAAACAATTAACTTTGCCATCGTAATTACATATATTTTAAGAAAGTTTTTTTTTCGTAGGAAAATATTGGGTATAGAATGATAAGCCAAAAATATTTTTTAAATAGACTCGATAAATGTACACTTTCATACATATGTTATTATATCTTTGTTTGTTAGTTGTTTGACAATTTTAATGTATATTATTCGTCTGTTGTAATTTTGAAGTCTTTCATCTTGGTATGTATGTACATACACATGGTTGCCTTTGATACTTTGTAAATTCGTTTCTGTACGTCAACTTTATCGGCCGGTGATAGGTAGATTCCATAGCAATCTACGACTGGTCTACAGCCTTCCAACCTGCAACTGGTTTAGCATGTAAACAAAGAAAAAGACTGCTGTATAAAACTGATAATTATTAATAGCACGGTATACAATTTAATGTAGAGAGATATATATATACGTGTACAATATATCGTACTGTATGCGACTAATTGTGCTCTCGGATCAAAGTTCGAAAGTTTGGTTTGTGACGGTTTCATAAGTTGAACGTTAGTGACAGCTCAGCAACAATGGCAATGCAGTGCTTGAGATTACTTGGTTAGTATTAAATATTTTGCAATTGTAATATTGAATATAGATTACTATATTGAATATTGATGACGTTCGCAGCAAATAATGTGCCTAGAGGTGTGTGCACCCGCAGCAATGTCAGCCGACACATTGCATCGCTTTCTCTGTTGCCAGACACGCATCAGATGCTGTACAAAACGTGCAGGTATTACATAGAGACAACCAATTAAATTTATTTTGTATATAGTTAATTACTACTCAGTTGAATGAAAAGAAATGTATCACCTTTATTAAAAATTTGTAATTGTAGGGACTTCGCCGAAGAGGAATTAAAGCCTATCGCACCGGAGACTGATAAGAAACATCTTTTTCCAAAGGAGCAAGTCAAGAAGATGGGCGAGTTGGGTCTCATGGGTTTATGCGTTCCTGAAGCATTCGGTGGAACAGGACTGGACTACCTGGCCTATGCTATAGCTATGGAGGAAATCTCTCGAGGTTGTGCAAGCGCTGGAGTTATAATGAGTGTGAATAATTCCCTCTATTTGGGCCCTATAGACGCGTTCGGCACCGACAAACAGAAAGAAAAATACATCACTCCTTTTGTTAGTGGCGAGAAGATTGGCTGTTTCGCTCTCAGCGAACCGGGTAATGGATCTGACGCCGGTGCGGCGTCCACCACCGCCAAATCGGAAGGCAGCGTTTACACGGTTAACGGCACCAAGTCGTGGATAACAAACGGATTTGAGGCGAGTGCAATAGTTCTCTTTGCGACGACTGACAAGTCCAAGAAGCACAAAGGTATTAGCGCTATTATGGTCGACAGTCCGACAAAGGGCCTGAGCCTGGGCAAGAAGGAGGACAAATTGGGTATACGAGGCAGCAGCACTTGCTCCTTGATCTTCGAGGACTGTCAAGTGTCACAGGACAACACCCTAGGCAAACAGGGAATGGGTTTTAAAATCGCGATGATGACACTAGGTACACAATCTCGCACGCGAATTTTAATAGATATAATGGTTATTTAATATGTAATATGATTATTTCCGTAGATTCTGGCAGAATAGGAATCGCCGCACAAGCATTAGGTATAGCTCAAGCATCTTTGGATTGCGCGATGGATTACGCGACCAAACGTCAAGCCTTCGGTCAGTCGATCGTTAAGCTGCAGGCAATTCAACAAAAAATCGCTGACATGGCCGTGAAATTGGAAAGTTCAAGGCTGTTAACGTGGCGAGCGGCTCACCTTAAGGATAGCGGTAAACCGTACACGAAGGTAAGTTATGAATATTTAAATATAATATAAATATTCATTCTACTGAAATCTGAAAGACATGACGCTCCTTATGTTATCCCATATATAATATGTGATTTTAATCTTATCCCATTATATATTTTTCTATTGATTACATTTTGTATATCTTATCGGATAAAGTAAGCTTCCATGAATGCACAGAAATCATCGAGTAGTTACAATAGCTTTAATCAGTTTAATTATCAACAGATTAGCAGTAAAATAATTTAAAATGAAAAAAAAAAGAAAAGGTAATTTCCAGAGACCTTTTCGAGGAATAGGATTTCAAGTAGGGTCACCTAATGAGAGCCAGATTGCAAATGCCAAAATTTATATGGATATATAATTGCTTTACTAAACTTATGTCCATCTGTTTTGCATTCTCCTTAGTCACAAACTGAGGAAAATCCAAAACCGATATCAATTGAATTTTTTAAACATCTGGCGATTTGGCTCTCGTTGATTTTTTTATCTAATATCAAGATAATTTCTTACTCGCTAGGAAGCTGCTATGGCCAAACTGTCGGCATCGGAAACCGCGACGTTCTGCGCCCATCAGTGCTTACAGATTCTGGGAGGAATGGGATACGTGTCGGATATGCCAGCGGAACGTTATTACAGGGACGCGCGTATCACCGAGATCTACGAAGGCACATCGGAGATCCAGAGACTCGTGATCGCCGGAAATCTCATCAAAGAGTACGATCTCAATTGAGATCGTACGACTCACGCACGTAAGATAATCCCTCAGTATCTTTCTTTTATATCCAAAGAGAGAGCAAAATATATTTTATATGTATTGCATCTATATTAGATTTTGTATATAGATATATTTTTTAATTATATTTTTATATGGAGAGACAAGTCGAAATAAATTTCGTATGCTATGCCTTCTAATTTTATTAACTCTTGACTAAATACTTGACTGGATCGAGACATACGCACATACGCGCACACACATACACATACACGTACGTATATACGTATGTATGCAAGACAAGGAAACGCATTATACACGTGCATATATACATATATACACATACACATTTGGTATTTCACTGTTGGCCCTTTGGCAGCAATATAGAATTTTTTCCTCTTTTTTTTTTCTCTATATCCACGATTCTCTTCTCTACCCTGCTTTGTCAGTACGTCTAGGAACAGCTAGAGCCTATCTATTTAAGTAACTCTTATCATAGGATAACAGGTGTAGTGTGAACCCGCGTACGTGTGTGAAACTCTCATGTCTAACAAAACGAACGGCTCGCCGTCGTAAAACAAAGGCGGATTCCATTAAAGTTACGAGCTTGTTTGAACGACACAGATGTGCCTTATTTCGATCGGTTTTTCCCTCGTCGATAAAATGGTGAATAAATATGTGTCCAGTTTTCTCTGTTTCTCGTATATGTCTGGTACATTGAGTACAAATACTATGTGCATCATCGTGGCTACCATGGCTTCGTACGTGAATACGAAGATAAAAGCTACCTTAGACTATATGCCTTCCAACGAGAAAATAGAGAGAATACATTTACTTTGTGCAAATGACAGTTAAATTATATACTCCTTTACTGTTTTTCAATCTTTAATCGTATATTTAATTAGAGATCCTATCGCTAGGTGAGAACGCTGCTGCAATTACACGTTAGTGTCCAACCCATTAAAAGACTTGTTTTTCATTTAAGAATTCGATTTAAAACAAACTTTAAGTTATTTTGTGTATAGCGAGCTTGATGTTGTCACAGCGGGAGATTGTTGGATAATTATCTTTCTTATCGTCATATTTTCTTAAATACCATATAACGCACTAAAAATAGATTGAAAATTTAAGGATAATTATAACAGCCTGTAATGGGTTATGAGCAGCGTCCCAGAATACTTCGTCGGTTGTACTCAGAGATCCATTGGAATGCAAAGAAACATTTTATATATATAATTTGAATTTCATTGTGTATGCCTCTTTCTTTTTTATATATATACAATAACGCATCCTTTCGCCGTTCACCCACTGTCACCAATATTGAAATAGCCTAAATTCTGCTCTACATATGTGTGTATATGTATATCGGTGTGAGCACTTTACATAGAATACATCACCTCCCCCTCGTTCTCAGCAAACAATTTAGAGTGTAGTATGTTAATACGTTACTGTTAGCATCGCAGTATAATTAAAAAATCCATCAGTTTGGTCCTAACTTTTTAGGGGATAGGTACATATACACGTTACGCACTGGTCGATAACGAACGGAACGAAAAAATAGATGAACATTGTAGATTGAAATATATCGTAGTACCTTGCCTCGCGGGATTATTGAAGACCCTCACGAAATAACTATAGATACACATTTAAGATCCTTGGAACTTTTTTCGAATCGAGCTTCCTGATCACATATACATTTTCGTAGAATTGAGAAAATACTCTCTCTCTCTCTCTCTCGATCTTTCTCTCGAAAATACACGATCTAATACATCATACTTTCGGTCGAAATAATAGTTCGAAATACAGATCGTTTATATGCAACATTTAGATTTTCAATTGTACATTAATATATTAAACTGTGGAATTTTTAACTATTTAACTACGATCAAACTCGCGATGTTAAATCACATGTTTTCTTTGTTTTTTTTTTTATGTACTTTGCAGCAAGCGTCTTGTTCGTTAATTGAACTCCAATATCTATTATTATCGAACTACGAACTGCTGTTAAGTAATCATAATTCTTTATCTATAATGGTTTTCACGAAACCAGATTCTCTTTATAATTATGCATTAAACAAGAGAACCAGATGATTCTGATTCCTTCCATTTGACTTTTTTTTCATATAATAATAACTACATTATAATAATCTTTGACTGTAGATACATTTATCTAAAACGCTTGTAAATGTAAAATAAATTAAAATAGTAAGTAATTTATAATAGACACTGAATCTAGACACGTAAATTCCAGAAATCGTCCGAATCCTGTGGAATCGTCTATGACAGAGCGTAACAGGGTGTACATCTGTAGGTATGCGTCTGTATTTGTGTTGACATGTATAAGGAAATTGATTTAACCGTTCATAATAGAAGGTATCGAAGCCTCAATCCTCAGCTCGCATACCCCGTACTTCACCTTGATGTCTTTGCTGCAATTGAACACATAAAGAACGTTTTAAAAGGTCGACATTTCGAAATTTTTAACAAACGAAGAAAATTCTGCGACAAAGTGAAAGATTGAATAAACTCGAAAGTGAAGAGTTGAAAAAGGCGAAATTACTTACCCTGTCTAATTCTTCTTTCGTATTGTCTTCGAGTGCTCTAATGTCCTCCATGGTTAAACCATACCAACGATCTATCCAGCAGAATACTTGCCTATGGAAATTGGTAAACAAGCGCCGTTCCGCCTTCTGGATGAATCCTTCGAGACGGGTCTGCAGACCGAACCATTTAAATTCACAAGTGACTAGCTTATAGCACGTCATCACAGGTTGAACATTATGCTTCCAGTCTTTCCCAACGAGAGGGCCCCGTCCCGTCTTCTGAGACTTGAATTTAGACGGGTCCTCGTCCTCCTTGTAATCGGCACTGGCCACCGGATCATTGGAAATATCTATATGCACTATATCTCTGATCTTAAGCTTATCAGGTGGCAATTCGTGAACCTGTTTGTGAGAAGAAACCACGTAAGCGTAAGCGTAAAAATTACTCGTCAGACCTCATGGCACTTACATTATGCTGATTGCCGACATCGCCAATATGAAAGGACTCTATCATAATCACGAAATTGTCCTTCATATACCCTGGATTCTGCAAAAAGATCAAAGTAACGTTACAGATATATTTGGAATTAATCTGTTAAATGTGCAAATATACACGCAACAACACTTACAGTTATGACTGTCTTACAATAGGGATAAGCGTTCCAAGCCTCTTCGTGGATCTCCAACGAGTTCTTTGGCAGTAAAATGCGAATGAAAGCAGGCACTTTACTAGCTAAGTGATAAATCTTATATGTATATTGGCCTGATGAGTACTTTCCACCGAGTAACGGATAATCCGTAAACGGCTCATTCTTCAATACTTCAATGCCTTCTCCGCCGCCTGTATTATTTTTACTAGCCTCTGCTACAGAGTACAGTTGAGCTACTTGATACTGTTAAAAGAGAATAAAAGAATATATAGGTTCTCAACAATTTCCAAGGTAGGTTAAGCCATTACATAATTTAAGCCTTGCAGGCATGATTTATATGCGTGACTTTGATTTGTTTTTCAATCATTGCTATTTATTTGTTTTTCAATCATTGCTATTTATTGATTCTTTTCGTTTATTTATCACTACAATTTATCAACCCAAGGAACAAAAAAAAAGCAAAGTCCATCGAAGAATTTATATCTATTTCTAGAATTGATATTACGTTCAACGACAATCATAGCATAAAGATATCTATCTTGGACATGATTTTATTATCCCCCCTCCGAGGCAGACAGATAACGATTTAAAAAATGGAAACAAAGTCTAAATAATAGATAATAGAGAAGAAATTTATGTACGACAAAAAAAAGTTTCATATTACAAATGCATCATTGTTTATGCAAGATAACTCTACGTAAGTACTCAGATAGGCATGTGCCACGCGGCGGATAATTAGATGATCAGCGGTTTTTCTTAATTGCTACGACTCAAGTTTTAACTGTCCTTTTTTGCAATCTAACATCCAGACAGGTCTCAAACCGAGTTATTACGTGAAGTGAGACTTCTGTGACAGATCAGACACGTACCTCTTCCACTGTGAGCGGCAGAGTGACACGGCTGTAACAGACAAACAGTGGATTATGTCAGCGTTACATATCGGGAGGCAGGAAGGAGGCGAAGGAAATCACGGATAACGCAAGCGTGTCCTTGGAGTCGCAGGGACGGAGGGGGCACACGTCATCGCCGCCGCAAGGTGCACGTACCGCGCCGGCCGATCTTAATTACAACAGAAATCGAAGCTGATCGATAAGCCTCGTGAGGGATTTATGACCGAAAGCATGTGTCGATCCGCATCCTATCGCGGACGGTCGACGCCGGGGTAGGGGGAAGGAAGAGGCCTAAGGTCATTCGAGATTCTTGGAAAGCTACACTTTTCTCGCATTTCCCGCTAAGGGCCCAGAAACCATCTTCCAAATTTCGGCGAGGGGAGAAAGAGAGAGGCAGGTAGAGAGAAAGAGAAAGAGAGAAGTGCAGAAAGTGCAACCAGCGCGAGAAGACCGCCTGGAATCATGCGGTAAGGGATGAGAGGGTTACCATCCCTTCTCCCCCACGCTCCGTCTCTCTTTCTTCAACCCTCTTGCTCTCCCACCTTCTCCTCCACGAGCCGCCGTTAAAGATCAGCAGTCATCGTGCCCCGTGGCAACCGCTTTTGAATCTCGCTGCCCCCCCTCCCTC
>VBVQ01005961.1:0-10567 GCA_011636635.1 Tetramorium simillimum | reverse complement strand
ATATTATATAATGTATTTAAATGTTATTTGCATTTTGTTTGCAAAAAATGAAGTGATATTAGTTGATCTAAATTTGACACATATGCAAAAATAATATATTAATGAAAAATATTAATCTATATCTAAAAGTAAACATATAGACTAAACCACTAAACAATAAATATAAACTAGATACACTTGTGTATTAAATTTAAGATACATTTAAACAATAGACATAATTATGAAATAAATACTTAATTTATACATATATTATATTTTTCTTATATTATATTTTTCGTAAATACTGCATAAAATTACTGCTCTACGCCAATGCTGCAGCTGCAGGTAGTAGGCCGCGTGTGGCAAACTCCACCCTATGAGTGGTAGGCTTAACCAACAAAGGACCACCTCTCGTCACCATCACCCCCCACTTCTTTTCGACACAATTTGATTCATGATGGCTGCGTTTAGCTTATATTGCCATCTTTCAGACATTCAGTGAACTGTTGTGAGATTTGTGGGCCGATATTAAAAGTAGTATCTCCGACAAATTGTTACCGACTACGTGTTAGAAGAGTTTCAGGGGTAAACTGTTCAGCCATTTATCGTAGATGGCACAATTTCTGATTTCTAGAAACGAAATCGAATTATGACATCCGACAATCAAGCTCTTCAAAATTGATTAAAGTTAATATTATTCATGGCAATATACAACATGTATATTAAAGAGAAGCTACAATGATTTTTTTTTGCAGATGATCTACAAGTCATAATATATTACATAATAAAAGCAATAAATAAAAGCAATAAATAAAAGCAATAAATAAAAAACAAAAAAGTTTTTTTTATTATACATATATCCTGATTTTCTGACATCCCAGACGTCTAGTTAGTTTATATCTACACGCAGTAGATTGTATTGTAATAATACCTCTCGACCTACTGTAGACGTCACATTGCATTTGCAGGTGCTATGGCGCACAACCTTGCTGTCTGTCTTACCTAACCGTTGAACTCCCATGGGTCCAGTATTCTGAAATATGTAACTGATATTGGTCAAAGAAAGACAATTCTTTCTTTATGGAAGATGACATCGACTGAATTCACATACAACGTGAAGATATCTATATATAAAATTCCTAAAAGATGGATTTATGTAAAAAGGAAAGGTATTGATTTGTCTAAATTTTCTTTAAAAATTTACATGTGAATGTACCCTATGTTTCAAATCTCAATAACAAGTATAAATTGTAAAAATGTATTACCAAAACTGTTTAAATTGTTATAAAATTTGTTATCATTTATAATAATTAAAATCAATATAAGTAACTTTGATGGTTTCTCATTCCGACAATTTAATAAGCATTCGTAAGAAAGAGAGCTTGTGTTGACACGTTGATAACTTGTGAATCAATACAGCGAGCTTCTCAGAAAAATAATGATGGAATAGACGGAGTTGTTTGCGGGTAGAACTTCCCCGTGCTACTCCTCAGCTTGGAAGTTGCTACCAAATCTCAGCCCGTCACTACCCGTGTGATTGATATCTGCCTTCCCCTTTTCTTCATCTATACAATTCGCATCACGAAGAGAGAAAACTATTTCGTTTGCGCTTTTTTTTCGCGATTAAATTCTCTCTCTGCTCGATCGTAAAATATTCAGTTATTTTTATTAAAAATGACTTTTTAGTTGGATATAATTAATAATCTAATAAAGACCAAATGGTATTATGCAAAGTTACGGTATTTATAGACAAGTTTACAGTCAATTTGGAAATAAACTAATTGCAATAATACATTTATAAGTACGTCATTGTAATAATAATGTAACGAAACCGGTCCTGCGGGCGTTCTATGCCGTTTCGTGAAACAGTATCGCGAAAACTAGCACGCTTCAAGCACCAACACCAGTTCCAGGTAGCGTAAGGAGCAACGTCGGCGGGCTAGGTGAGTAGGCGATGGAGTACCAGCCGAGTTCTGCGGCCGTCACGTCGGAGTGACGAGTGCCCTCCCCTCCGACCTACGAAACCCATCCACCCACCGGGCCGCCCAACGTCACCCAATACCACCGCCGCCAGCCACATACCCTCAGAGGGCTCTCCAGGTTCTCCGGAACCGCGAAGCACCCCCTTTCACTCTTTGCTTCTCTTCGGCCTCTCTTCCTTCAACTACGGCCGACTAGTAGTCGAGGAATTCGAGTTGCTATAAATCTCCCTTGACGGGCGCGATGCCAACATGGCGAGGAAGGGGTCGGGACATGGGTTGCGGGGAACTGCGAGAACGAAGAAGGGAGGTGGCGTAGATAGGCGGCGGGATGGGGATGCTAGAAAGGAGGGAAAACGCGCCTCGCCATACCAGGAATTGTAATAGTTTTGCTAGAGGGGTTAACGCGGTGTGTGCGCGAAAGCGCCCCCGCGAGAATAGAAAGAACCCGAAGATCGGAGGATGTGGTTCTGTCTTGGTCCGTACCATTCCGGACCGAGGGATACTTCTGCTTTTGTTAAGGCCTGTCACTCAAAATTCGCGTTATACGGGGATGTGAGCGAACCCTTCCGTCGCGGTTTGAAAATTGTGAAAGCAATTCTCGCCGCTACTCGCGACATTTTCTCTCACACAGGGAAGAAAATGCTTCAAATTAAATTCAGTAAAATTAAAATAACTACTTGGCAACTCACTTTTTATAAAAATAGTCGATTATTGTAAAAGATATAAGTAAGAACTGTATGATATAGAAAGCAAAACATAGTTGACATTTTAGTTCGTGCTAAACGATAAGATTTTAATACTTTTGCTATTTAAAGAGAATATTATTAATGACTTAGTAAAATTACTTTTCCTAAAATGAGTTTTTAATCTTGAGGCAATAAAAGAAATAAGGTACAAACAAATTACGATAAGAGAAACTGGAAGTAGACATTCTTAAGAAGCAACAAAAAGATCTAAAACTTTCCAGGTGTCGACTGCATCGTCGTCGCACGTGAACTATGAACTCGTCGGTGAGTTCATCAAGTAAGTTGAATTGAGGCAAGTCTTGTTTTCTTTGCCGCGATTTAGGAGCCCGATAAGACGCTCATGATTCGACTAGCGTTCTATATCTATTTCTCCTAATGATCCGTCGCGAATGGCGAGCACCTTTAATTTACCGATGTTACATCGATAAAGATGCTATCAGCTGTGCTACGTAATATCATATAATATTATATAAATTCAGGTATTTTTTTAATTTTTTTTATTTTTCGTTTGTTAGATCAAGCGAAGTAAAGATTATTTTTAATATATTTTTAATATGTAACACGTAGTACTTTTTGTATTCTTCTATAGAACCGTAAGTAATTAAAAAAATTACCGTTGAAAATTTACAGAGAAAAGAAATTCGAACTTGTATTATGTGATATTCAATTCGGGGAATTCGAGTTTTCGATATTACAGATTTCTGTAACTCGTTTAAGTGATTGATTTGAAAAGAATCCTTTCAACTTACCATGGATTTGCAAATATTCAAGGACTATTCTAATGTGAAAAACAGAATGCATCTGTCTTTTAGTTTTCCTCTGACGTGTCATGGTCAGTCGTCTTAGAAACGACATAAGAAAATCTGCACCAATAAATCTTATGTGAAACTCTTCCGGTTGAGAAATATTGCAGTCGTATTGAACTATATTGAAGTTAAAACAGCTGTATTCCTTATCCACTTCATACAAGTAAATTCCATTACTTCTATTACGGGTTTGTAATATTTTATAATAAAAAGTTTATAACAGTTATTGAAACTCATGGGGCATTTAAAATTAAAGACATGCTAAAAGGATAACGACGATTTGTAAAATTTGACGGTAAATTGAATTTGCATCGGAACTAATATATCGATGAATGAAATAATGCATTTCTCGAAAGCAGTGTCTCGAGACTGCGAGAAGCATGCTCGGGGGCATAAATCAATTAAATTATAAATTACTATACAGAAGTTGAGCAAAACGACCACCTGTTGAGGATAGGACAAGGAAAGTAGGATGAAGGGATGAAGTGGGGTAGCTATCTCGTAAATTCCGTGCTGCTATCACCCTGCATCCATGTATAGAAGCGCTTATTTCTTATTTTTGCTCCCTTTTTCTAATCATAATCTATTTCCAAAATAAAATTTCCATGTTATATATTTATTATTTAGGAAATATATCTGTATATTTAGATCTATTTGCCAACATTTTCTCGTGCAATTGCAATACATGATAATAAATTTAATCTTTTAAGTAGCTGCAATATTTAATTAATAGATGTAAAAATTCCTAATCTTATGTTATTTAAAGATGCAATAATTTTACATATAAAATTGTCCTCGCGCGAAACTTTATTTGGACTAGATATAGTTATAAGTTTATTCATATAATTTCACGATTATTAATCAATGTCGCTTATTACGTGATATATCCTCTCGGTGCGGTTGTTTCTCTCCGCAAGAATTGTACTTGATAATTTTAATTATACTTTAATCACTAGCGATTCGTGGCAATTCACATCGTTTGCGAGAAAGTTGTTAATATTTCAGCTCTAAAGCGGATTTGGTAGATAAGCGTATAATTGGGAATGCGAAGAAAGTAGTAGGGACATTGAGAGCTGCCAGGGATGATTAATTCTTGTCGGAAAGCGCTAGACCCTTTGGAACTCGGTTGTAGCGTCCCCGCCACCCCCACCTTTCCCATTCCACACTGGCCCTCTTCGCTCTTCATACAACCACCTCATTCCTCTCGCGCACTCAACCCTCTGAACCTCTCTTACCACCGGCAGACTTTCTCGTTTCGTTTGTTCTCCGCCCGTGTCATTCGTTATTACATCGTAGAAACTCGCGGATATTTGGAATTCCAAGTGACGTCTAAAGGGAGCCGGTGCTTTAACCGATAACTCGGTTTCTTACCTTAAAGGAAACTATGTCCGACGCTGTTTTTGTTAATATTCTTACATGCAGACACTAGCGTGTTGAAAAATTTATGCTGTGAAAAAATTAATCGGGATACTCTCTTGATGTCTTAATATTCCTCTTTTATTAAACAATAACATCAATGAAGCTATCAACGCATCTTGCTGTAATCGTGAAAACACATTGTAAAAAAAATAATATAAGATACATATAACTATCATACAAAAATGAGTAATATTCTGGAATGAACTGAAAAGAAATTCTGGTTAAAAACGGACAAATCAGAAAAATCTTGTAGGCGTGATGAAATATTCTGGTTGTTATAATAGAAATTCTGATTATTATAAGTTATAAAGTATTAAATTCTATTATAATAACCAGAATATTTGATCACGCCAACAAGATTTTCCGATTCGTCCGTTTTTAACCAGAATTTTTGTTCAGTGTAGCATTACGTATATCTATTGCAATGGACAATCCTAAAAGTATAGTTCCAGAATCCGATTCATCTCAAATTCGAGCTCATCCGGTGGCCCCATCTTGCAAGGGCCAAGAAGCGCACGCGTCCGATATCGGTTGCATTTGCATAAGGCTATCGTCTTCCCTTTGTTGCGGACTTGCCTCCCACGTACGTGGCGAGGCTGTCACTCAGAGTTTCAGGACTCTCCTCAGTCTTCTCTCACATCAGCTGCGGATCAGTACTCTTCTCTCTATCTCCCCTGCCGGCATTTCTTCCTCCTTTCTCCTTTTTTCTCGATTTCAAACCTCCCCACAGCACACAGCAAGCACCTACACCCTGTCTTCGCTACCTTGCCTGCATTCCTGCATACTATTACATGGAGCTGCGCTTACACACATTTCCCCCGTAACGCTTACTTACTTGTTTCAAGTAAAGCCATGTCGGATACTACTCCATAGACTTCCGAAGCGCGAAATATTTCACGGGATACCATGACGGACGTCAAGAGTCGGCCATGACAGGATACGCGAATAGTTTTCTGATATTTTAAAAGAAAGATTTTTCAAATGGCAAACAAGTACAGCAAATAGTACAAAGATAAGGTATCAGTAACTGTCACATTTAGTTATCAAATTAATAAAATCTAGCAGATTCAATTCGAAAGATTTACACAAGTTAATATACGATTAATAATTTTCTGTTTTTTTTCTTGGAATCTTGTATCTTATTGAATACTGTAGCTTAATTTAATATTTATTATTAATAATGTTGATAATAAAATTTTTTTAAAATTACTATTCTTTATTTAACAATCTAAAAATTTACAATTTGTGTCTTGAAATTCGATAGCCACAACTCCATGTTTATCCCTTTTGTCTCATATTTGCCGTTATGCCAATATCAGAGAATGTACTGGGTGTCAAGATGAGAATCTTGATATCGCAGCGCGATAGTCGGCCAAACATTTCGGGCGGTCACGAAGGCAGACAGCGGAGGCAAAACGTATAAAACGCAAGAGACAGCGGTCCCGAGGCTCGGGGTGTTCCACTAGCGCGATACTCTGCACTCTTCGAATAGCTCTCTTCTTGCCCGCGAGTGCGGAGGTCTTTCAGAGGTTCCACCGAAGCCTAACTGGGGATGGGACGGAATACGTACTTACGGGACGGGAATGGTAGTATCGCATTAATAAAACATTAAGGTTTTGTAGACGATGTATCGATGTAGTGTTTATATTATCTTCTTTGATGTCGACATGTGAATTGGACAGATTTGTTATTCAGACTCCGTACATAAAAGTGCTGAAGTCTTGCTCTGCTCCGTTTGTGGACAGGCCGGGCATCGACAACTCGGACGTCGATGGACGGACGGACGGACGGACGGAACGAACGTACGAACGAACGAACGAACGAACGAACGAACGTGAGCGCGGATGGATAAACGTGGACGGGCCTGTTTCAAGTTTGCGCTCTGGCTCCCTGTCTCGCTTGTCAGCCAGCCAGTACGTAGAAGAATTCTTATCTGTACGCAGATAGCTCGCTGCTCACTCGGTTTCTGTCGGCGTGTCTTCAAAATAATTTCCTCAATAGTTGATATATTTTCTCATTTCCTTGAATCGAACGACTCTCGCGAGGGGATACATATATTATGAAGACGTCGAGGGTGCTCTCGCGAGAAAGTGCTCTTAAAATTGCATTTTATCAGAATCGACGACGCAGAGATCCTTCGGCGACCGAACTGGAAAGAGGTAAATTTATAAGCAATGAAGGCTTTTTTTTTTGCTCATGACTCTCCCCGACTCCGGTCTTTCGTTACTAAACGTTTCCATGTCGAATTACAGCCCGACATGATTGCTCGATAAATCCCACACCTTGAACAAGACTTAATTTCACAATAGACGACCTACGCGCACTCATTTCTCGGAGCCGCGTGGTATCGACATTCTTCGCGATGTCGTGCTCGGGGCTCCGCGGTCCCCCCTCTACTCGCCACACGGTACTGTGATCCCGAACCTTGACTCTTCATTAATCACCCCGTGGTATCAATGACTGACTGAGTGACTGACGGCAGGCGAGAGGTATTATATACCTACGGTGTTCGCGCGAAAGCTGATGCTCGTCGTGGGGATCTTTCTCGTCTCTGATAGACTGACGAGAGAGCCTTGTCTGAAAACTTTCCTATGCTCTTTCCCCACCTTTCCCCACATTTTCACTCGCGGAGCTTAATAGCTTATTCGAGAAGAGATTGCAATTTTCTCGCAATCTTCTTAATGCCGACTCTCAGTCGCGAAACAGCCACACACACGCGACTGATGGAGTAAAGACAAGGTTGGCTTTAATGCGATTGTTTAAATTTGCTGCCGCCGCGTGCAATTATGTGCACGAGCAGCGGGGATAGGGAGCGAGTTAATTATCGCGATGTCGAAAGTACATTCAACTCCAGGAATTCCAGTCGGTACTTATACTTTCCGATAGAAGAGCAGTCTGATTTAATCGAGAGGTCGTGACCTTACGGTAGGCTGGCGCCATAGCGCCTGCTTATGGCAGTATTCCGTTACGGACTATACACCGAAAGTCACGGTTACTTTGCCGCAGTCCCTAACAAAGGTGCACCTACGAAGCCAATCGAATTCGCGTCGTCATCGTCGGTAGCTTAGACGATCTTAGCCGTTCGAGTGAGTCTTGTGACGGATCGTGACTTGCGCCTAAAGTCTTGTTTCTCCTCTTGTTCTCTTGTTACACGACTCCTGTCCGCTTCGGTAGTTTTCGAGGGTGTGACTCTGCTTTATCACACACACGTGACTTTCTGCTGCCGATACGCCGATTCTTATCTCGGCGATCCTTTCGGACTGAGTAAAATGTGAACTGTCCGTGGTCAAGCGTCAACGTATTCTCGCGCGAACGTCGACGATGGTCAAATTTTGCGATCAACCTCGCCAGGCTGATTAATTTTATAGAAAATATAAAGCGAGATTTTTGCGGTCGCAGCGCCACTAATTGAAATTTGACTAATAATCCGCGTTTTCCGCGGACAATTTAGCTCGAATGCGTTTGCCTAATTAAAATAATAAGATGCATTAGTAAAGAGGAAATCTGTATCGCGGTTAAGATAACCCGGCGTGGTCATCACGCAATTCTTCAACGTGAACGTTATCATGTTTCACGTTTGAGCAATAAACGCGGACGCGTTTAAGTATCATATCAGCAATTATAAACATAATAATTATCATCGTGCGCGTCATAATTAACATTGCCGGTCCAGTTCTCTTTGTTACGCTATAGCTGTTAACATACATAACTAATTTATAAAATGATTACGTACTCAATTAATATAATTTTATACACGCCTTGCAAGAGCATTATAGAAATAGAGCATTATAGCGAGCGTTAATTCCTCCGGTCTCACGGGTTCCAGAAAAAGAAATGAACAAATCGTTGATTTCTGTACGTCATACCATTTAATAATTACAATTTAAATTATATTTAATTATACGGATCTTACACGTACGGTGCTCTAGGTTACGTAGATGTAATAAGTAAATATTTTTAGTTTAGGCTATTTTACGTATATTACATGGAATGAAATAACATTTGAGTGACGCTACGCGAAAGTAATACTTGAGCTTAATTTAAACTTGGAGAGAACGTATTTCTTTGCACCTGACGAATAAATAGTAAATATCTGCAGTTTCCATTCCGTCTCTTACTTCCACCAAACTGCGGGCACAGGCTACGAACGACTCTGAATCGATTTTCGATAAGCATCGAGATAGCACGGCTAACGTATCCCGCAATGGATCTCGTGTAAAAGAGTAATGCAAATCTTGCATTATTTGTGCACATCATTCATAGGTACGGAACGTGTTGTACGACACGCGGCGTAAACAACAAAAAAAATAATAATAACGAAACAAATAAAATACATTATTAACACTCGACCAAATCATAAGCAACAGACTCACTCTCAATACAATAATAAAGATAATATCCAGAATTTCAATAATGATAATGATAATAATATTAATAATAATAATATAATAATGCTCACTATGCTTTATTTAAATATCCATATAGCGTACTAGGCGATAACGAAAAAAAAAATTACGTTCTGACTGCAACTTTTGTAAGAAATAAGTAATCGTTTGTATACTTTGGGTGACGGAACTAAATACGATTCTGAAATTATTTCGCTTATTTCAAATTAATTGAATGCAAAATATTATCTATCTTGTGAGTAGTTTATTGTTTAAGATTAATGGAAACTTATCAATTCAGGATTCATCATCATATGATAAAAAAAAAAGTCTTCTTTCGTTAACGCCTCGTACAATGATAACGTCTCGTTCGATATCGCGTTATATATTTAATAATTATGTACAATTCAATGCTAGCCTAGCTAGAAGGTCTCTTCTTTATTTGTTTCTTCTCTCTCTCTCTTTCTCGCTTGTACCGCTTAGAATCTCGAACAACATACACACATACTAAATTCCCTGTATTTTTCCGAATTTGCATTCGCGTAACGCGCGGCTATGACAATTCAATAAGCATTAAGAGCGACTGCTTTCCTTGTCTGTCGTATCACAAGATAATCAATTACTCGAATACTAGCTAATTAGTTTACACATTTGCGCTCGCTTTCCGGTTAACTAGTTGATACTCGATAATTTTTTTCTTGCATCTTTTCTTTTATTGAATCAATACGTTTCTCTCTCGTTACATTCAACCACACGTTTATGTATATCCTGCGCCGATAAATACGCGTAATCAGGCAGCACGTGCATGCACTTTTGCGTTAGGTATTCAGCGCTACATGCACATACATTGCACCATCAAAAAGTCAGACGTACTCACAATGCATCCGGGGTCACTTATCCCGTTCGACCGCACAAAACATTTTCTTTTCTTTTCTTTTTTTTTAATAGTTCGGACTTTTTAAAACTATGGTTATGGAAACTAATAAGTTCCTATGTGGATTAAAGTTACTATAGTCGATGCGCGAGAAATAATAGTAGTAGTTCATTTGTTGTATCAATCGTCGCGATAAAATGCTTGATGCGGTAGAATAAAATGAATACTCGGGAAAAAATTTTTCATGTAAAAACATATATAAATTTATATAAATATCTATAAACGTATATAAAAATATATAAATATATATAATTACGTACGAAATATGTCCATATATGTTCATACTAGATTCTTTCTTTTGTAAAATTTCTATTTA
>VBVQ01005960.1:0-10573 GCA_011636635.1 Tetramorium simillimum | reverse complement strand
AAAAAAAAAAAAAAAAAGCGCGAGAAAGTGACGGGTCGAAGTACGAAGGGGGAGGAAGGGCGGGGGGAGGCGACGATATCGGGGGCACCGGCTCTTTCGCTGGGTGCGCCAACTCCGATGGAGGCGCCCGGAAATTGCGTCACGGTAGCGACCGACGTTCCTCGTGGTTTCTGCATATTAGAGCGCGTCCATCCTCTCTCCCCGCGATACCGTTCCGTCACCCACGAGCGGACATCGCCGATTCGAACCGTGCGTTCCTTTCTGACTCACCGAATGGGCCGAATTTAAACTCGGAGAGCCGATACAGGGTCTGTCCCTGGAAGCTTATGTAATCACGCGATGATTTACGCGTCTATTGAATTTCGAGATAATTTACTCTCAGAACTCCTGACTCTCTTCGCAAGTCTTTCAAGAGTGTCTCGAATTAGAATTCTGTTAACATATAAAAATCCGCACGAAATTATATAATCAAACATGACTATCGAGCTCTGTGTATGTACTTGCATTTAATGCATCACAATGCTAATATGTAGTATAAAGTGCAAATTTTTTGCATTGTTCATTTGTTTCTTTGACCAATGTCCATTTCTACCAATGCAAATTAATTTGAACCTCGATTTAATTTACTTTTCATCTTTTTTTAATTCTTAGGACTAAAAAAATGTAAATTAAACTGAGATTAAAATCAATCTACACTGGTAGAAATGGACAAAAGGATTTACTGTCATGAATATTAGAAGCTAACTTATCTCACGCGCGATCGAGAGAAGGGCGCGCCGCTAAAAATTGGAGCTTTGTTTATTGCGCCAAGTTTTTGATCGAATCGGATGTCGCGCGGATGACTAAAAGAAAATTTGAATACTTCGAAACCATCGACCGAGAAGGGAGGAGTGCCGCCGTCGGGTAGGCAAACGAAAGGGAAGATAAATGGAATTCCGCCGGAATTCCGCGAGGCTGCGGCGGATAAATGTTTTAGGGACTGGTGGCCCTCTTGTGGTTTCCTAGTAATTCGTCGGTGAATGCCACGAGAAGACTCTCGCCGAAAGATCGCAGCTTCCGATTTTATCTTAGCGCTAAATGAACGCGAGTGAGCCATTATTCTATTGCGATCGGAGGTGCAATCGGTTGAAAGAATCGCACTTCTGTATAGTACAGTGATTGTGGTATTTTAATCATATTGTTTTATATCTTCAAATCGTGAAGGAATATTTAAATGTTTTATTCCTAGAGTATTATCGTGAATGATAAAATGCCGAAAATAATAATTTATTTATGGGAGAGCTAATAGAAAATTATAAATTATGAAGAATAAAACATAATGTTACAAATACATAATAAAATAAAAAGCAGTTAACTAGAAAGTAAGTAAACTGAGGGAAGAAAGAAAAGAATTTATCGAAAAATTTGAAAAGACAATCTTTTAATATTGTAATTAATTGAGATGCAATTTAAACAATAAACACGTGTCCGATAATCCCGATATAGTATTATGTGCCGAATAAAAAGTGCACATTATCTGGAAATAAATTTCAAACGAAAAAGAAAGAAGCCAGCTTATATAAATAAAAGCTTGCTTTATTCTCGTTTTAGATTTCTATTTTGCGCTTTTTTTCATACTACTCCCCGTTATAGTCTAGTTTATCGTCTATTGCTCGGTTTCCTTTTTAATTACTAATGTCTATCGATAGAACGTACTTGACCAATGACATTGCATTCTCGTGGGCTATTAATCCGCTGGTAATTCCCTTTCCCCTTCCTTCCTGAGTCGGACGCGAAACAATCCCGCGTTTCGACAATGACAAACCGAGCGGAATTATTTCTCGCCGCGGCTCGCCGACTCACTGTGGCCATTCTAGAGCATCCTCTTTCTCTCTCTCGCTCTATCTCTCTCTTTCTGCATTCGGCCTCAAAATCCTCTCGATATCACTCGCGACGGACGGATGGAGGAATCGCAGCTGCGGAGAATTTCGCGACGGCGACGGTGGCAACGGAATACCGAAATAATCGCGAAGTCCGCGCTATATTTAGCGAAGCGTTTCGCGCGCGAGCGGAGCGATTCCGCGTGCGATCTCGCGCGTTTCGCTCATCCCGAGCGAGGCTACTATCCCGCGATCGGCGCGACGAAGAATTACGCGGTATCGATCGATGAAGGAGCGTCTCTTTTTTCTCTCTCTCTCTCTCTCTCTCTCTCTCCCTCCCTCCCCCACGGGTCAACTGTGCTCGTGCTCTCATTGTCATTTTGCACACGCTCGTGTCAATTATATTTAGCGGGTCGCCGCGTGATCTCTCACTGACTCACTGCACGCCGCGGAACACACGGGAGAGACGGCCGCGAGCCTCGCCGGACGTTCGCACAGCCGTTGTGGCATCGGGAGGAACAGAGGCACGCGTGTGCGTCGTCGGGGCCCCCGTGGCATCGGGTTCTCGGTAGACTCTGCCGACGATGCGCGATGATGCCACGGCCGTCGCTGACTCACTAAATGCCCGATATATGCGTGCGCGAATCGCGCGTGCGACGCGCGAGGCGAGCCCGTCTCGCAGCTCGCTCGTTCGCTCGCGAACGCGACCGGCGAAGTTTTACGTTCCGGGATTTTTCGTTCGAGTCTCCGCGGACTCCGCAAAATTGCGCCCGATTCGTCAGGATTAATCTGCCACGCGTCTAATCTGTCGAAATAAATAAATAAAAAAAACGTCGAATAAAATTGAAAGAAAATCCAACGGAGAGACCCTCGGCTAAGCTTCTATTAAGGCGTTGACGAAATTAAATTCACGAAGATAGCGGCGAGAGAACGTAGGAAATTCTTCACGCACGCAAATGCGACGTGTATATGAATCCCCGCTCGAATCGGTGCTTTGTATTCAGATCATTTCCATTTATGAGCCGCGGAATGACGTTGGTGTATCTAATCCCGATACGATGCGACAATAGACGGTGATTTCAAGTCGTAATGATCAGCCGCGAGCCTGGTGTGTAACGGCGTAACAATATTGAGTAGTACGTCGGGAGTGCCTAACGACGGTTCATTGATGCCAATAAAGGAACAGAGACGTCGACGAGGACTTTTGTCCGCCGTCGACGAGCACGACGGGAAATTAATCGCGGTAATAATATCGCGCGTCGCGATGTACGCCGCCTAACTGAGTATTTATGCGGGGGCCCCCGGGGCCGACGAGTTCCGTTCTTTGAGTGCGCGCACAGAAATGCGGCAGAAATGTTATTAAACCGGAGACTGACAGGAGAGCGCAATAACCGGAGCGTCGCCCGCTCGCTTATTTCTATTTATTACAACGCGCGCGCGAGGCTGCCGTTGTAATTGCGATAATTATCGGCGACCTTAAATCAACGTCGTGACGCCTTTCATTCACATGCGAGATCCCACGCGGAGCACGACGCGAATTTTGAATGGAGAACAATAAATTCTCTCCGGCGCGCGGCGTGTTGTCAGCCATGCAGGAAAAGCCGGTTCTGTGATAAAAAGATATTAAACCTTGTTCCAGTAGATTCCAGTAGACACGAAAGCCAAAATTGCCCTCTTACATCTTTCTAGCCGATATTTTATAATTTGGTATATTTTATAATTTTTATAATCTATATTTCACATATTACAATAGATACACTGAAAAAAAATTCTGGTTAAAAACGGACGAATCAGAAAAATTTTGTAGGCGTGATCAAATATTTTAGTTATTATAATAGGAATTTTGATTATTATAAGTTATAAAGTAGTTGAGTTCTATTATAATAACAGAATATTTGATCACGCCTACAAGATTTTTTTAGAATTTTTTTTAATGTATCATTTGATTTTAATCAGTAAATATATTTTTTCTTTTCTTAAGTTTATCAAGATATAATTACGTTATGAGAGTGGACTTTGCACTTAAACTTGATTGAAACGAATGCACAATATCTATTATTCAAGGTACAGGCACATACATCTTTTTTTAATTGCTTTAGAAACAATGCCAGCGTGAACCAAGCGACCTTAATCGCTACATTATTCCTATCGTTTCGCCCGTAATTATTTCGTCAAGCCGTGAAAATTGAGGAAGAGGAAAAAAAAGAGCGCCACGGTACGCCAACGAGAACGGAATGAAATCAACCGAGGCCGGTCAACGACGCAATAAAATCGCGCGCGCGCGCGCGCGCGTCGTCGATGCCGGGCACGAGTACGTACCCGGACATAATTGGCAAAGTAATCGATTTATGGTTATTAACGCGGTAACGGTAACACTCGCCATCATTTGCATATTCATGACAAGGAGAGTCGGCTGCTGCGACTCGCGGCCGCTGCCGCGGCCCGGAGATGCCGCAATCGCACTTGGATGCAGAACGCGCATCCCTTAGACCGCATTAATGAAAAACGACGTCGCTTACGCGCCATAAAAATTTGATGGCCTCCCGCGGAGCGAGAGAACGACGGTCGGCATCTATAACAGCATCACGAATTTAACGCGAATATTATTACTCCCGTGTGACTCCCACAAGCAAGCATACATTATAATTCAGTCGATATATATATATTTGTGTGTGTATGAACAATAATATTTTTACAGATCATTTCTCTTTACTCCTAAGATAGTAAAGTGAATACGTAAGATTATTAATTAGTTTGATCAACAAATTAAAATTCATGCATCGCTCATTTTTCTTGTAGCATTCTAATTTTTTTATTTACGGAGAAAATATTTTTTTTTATTTAAAAATTTTCCTTTTTATTTATAATAATTGTTACTTGTATTCTACAACAATGTAGAAATATTATATGTCCAATTACTGAAATTTCCGCAAATTTCTGCAGTCAGATTTCTGATTTCAAAATTATTATGGCATGATTGACGACGCATCTCTTTCAAGGATGGGAAAGAGAATGCGGTACGGCCTCCTGAACCGTTTGCGAGATATTTTGAAACATGCAGGAATCACATATGTGATGCGCTACACGTCTATCTCTCATGTCACAGCAATAGAAACCGCTTCGAAGAGGTCCCCTCGATGGAGGCCCCAAGAAACAGCTGTCCCTGTCCCTCTTCGCCACCTTACTATGGGGTCCCATCACTATCGTAGCGAGTAGTCTGAAATGTGTGCGAGATATACGGAAGTGTATCGTCTAACAAGAAAATTGGGAATTTTGTTTTAAATAGGCGAAAACAAATGTATTATATATTCTCAAAAAATTCCTTCTGTGGAACCAATGTATTGATTTCAAAATATTATTAGTTAAAAATTAAAAATAATAATACACTGAAAAAAATTCTGGTTAAAACTGGATAAATCAGAAAAATTTTGTAGGCTTAATGAAATATTCTGGTTATTATAATGGGAATTCTGATTATAATAAATTATAAAGTATTGGTCCATTATGATAACCAGAATTTCTATTATAATAACCAGAATATTTCATCAATCCTACAAGATTTTCCGATTCGTCCGTTTTTAATCAGAATTTTTTTTCTATGTAAAAGACATAATAAAATTGAGCGATCTATAAGGAAAAAAAGAATAAAACTCTTGTATACAAATAAAATAATTATAAAATAAAATAAAAAATCTACGTGCATTTTTGTGATGTTTTATTTAGAACGTTTCTAGAGAGACGTGAAAGTTAATCAGGGCAACTCGTTAGAAGATAATTTGAACTGAAATTACGAGTGTAGCGGGAAATGGATTTTCCGCTTTGAGAATGCAATCGCGGGTTTTTGTCTTAATGTCTTAAGGATGTATCGGAGATACAATCTTAGATAAAAGTGCATGAAAAATTTGAAATACTTGAATATCTATACCTTAGTAAATCTAGATGTAAGGAACTCGATCTATAATTGGAGTCGTATTTTTACTCCTAGAAAGGTATTTTTCATATTACAAATGTTTTTTCCAATATTTGTAGTACTGATAGTATATTTTTGTCAGTTTATAATTTATTTCTTTAAAACGATGTAATGATAGTTTCATCTATCCGTATAGATGTACAAAAAAATTAAAAACATTGGTACCATTTCTTCAATATTTTTATTCTTCAAGACCGTCTCTTTCCATAAGAATACGTGGAAAATCAGTGAAAATTAAAATCGTTATTACTCAGCAACTGTTTAGTGGATTCGTTCAAGGTTTTTTTTGCAGCACATCAGAAAGGCTAAAGAACAATCTCACAAATTTTTATCGATTTGGTACTATTACGACTACGTACTATTAAGTTACTATTAAGGTACTATTAATCTAATAAAAAAGTAAATTTAATCTTTTGCGTTTCGTTTGATTTCAGTGCGATGCGAGTGCTCCTGTCGAAATTACCGCGACCCTGGATCGTCGACGAGAAGAAGGATGACGGTTACACGGCCCTTCACTTGGCTGCTCTTAATAATCACGTAGAAGTCGCGGAACAACTGGCACGCGCCGGAAAGGCCGATCTGGATCTGCAGAATGTGAATCTGCAAACCGCCCTGCATCTGGCTGTCGAGCGACAACATACGCAGATCGTCCGGGTACGTATCTCGTTCTCACGAGTATTTGCGGAAACCGTTCACTCTAATTTTTCGACATTCGAAATAATAATAATCTTGTGAAAAAATTGTATTTAATGATAATCAAATTCTTAATAAACGCTAGGATAAAATTTTTTGGATCGACATTCGATAATAGGACAATTCGTATCATTGCTCTTACTTCAAAGATCGATAGTTTATTTTGCGATAATTTATCTGAGCGCAGCTGTTGGTTCGCGAAGGCGCGAATCTGAATGTCGCCGATAAGGACGGGGATACACCACTACACGAGGCCCTTCGACATCACACGCTGTCGCAATTGCGGCAGCTGCAGGACGTGCAGGATGTCGGACGGCTGCTGATGGGCCTGGGCACTCAGGGCCAGGACAAGAAGAGCAGCTCCTTCATCGCGTGCTTCCTTGCGGCACACGGCGCCGACCTGGAACTCAAGAACAAAAAGGGCCAGACTCCCTTGGATCTTTGCCCGGATCCGAATCTTTGCAAGACTCTCACCACCTGTCACAAGGACAAAGAATCGTTAGTATTCGAGAAAAGAGGGCATTTTCTACCTCCTTTGTCTCTTAATCTCAAATTGGATTTTATAAGAACGCTCATTTGATAAAAAAATGTTTGATATAAAATTGATCTAAAATTTGATACAAAAATAAAAATTTTTGAAAATTCTATTCAATATAATAATCTCTTAGTAGAATTTATAGAAATTTTTTTTCGTAAACTTGATTTATTCAATACGATTTAATAAGAGAAAAGGTTTGAAAGATTTGATCACATAGAATTAAAATGCGAATTTGTACAATCGATTGGCCTCGTTACATATTCCACATGTAATTCCCTGTGCAATTACGCCATACATCGTCGTATCTCTTAGGATAATGTTAACGTGTAACTACCCTTTGCAGACACGACATCGAAGTCATCGTCCCATCGGCGGCGATCGACGAGTGTCTCGTATGCTCCGATGGCAAACGAGAGATGCTGTTCAGTCCCTGTGGACATGTGGCTTGTTGTAACGCCTGTGCACCGAGGGTGAAGAAATGTCTGATTTGTCGTGAAAATGTTCTCTCCCGAGTGAAGGTAAAGTATCATTGACGCTCTTGCTGTATTTTTCTATCAGTCTATCATTTTCTATCGTCAGAATATAATATATAACGCCATTTTTTTTCAATTTTAAATCTTAACTAATTTTACATTAATATTAGAATTTATAAATTCTCTGTCAATATTGTATTTTTTAATAATGTTTTTAATAATAACTATTTTCTTCTTCTCTCTTTCAGTTCCATGACTTTGTTTCTCGGCAGAAAATGAACCTTTCTCTATTTTATCTTTATACATTAGTGCATTTCTACGTTTATGCAAACATATATTTCCAATGATCTTAATTTAATCTTTTGTAAACCATTGAATGGTCTAATCGCGAAATAATTTTCCTTCGTTGATCCGCCACTCTGTCACTACGTAGACCAACGATTGTTGACCGAATAGTCTCGTACTGTCCTGGAATAGATCCTCTCCGCGCGTTCTATCAACCTCCAGCCTTTACGCAATAATGGACGTTTGTTCCCAGATCGAAGAATGCGTGGTGTGTTCAGATCGCAAGGCGGGCGTGCTGTTCCGCCCGTGCGGACACATGTGCGCCTGCGAGAGCTGCGCGGCCCTGATGAAGAAGTGCGTGCAATGCCGGGCCCAGATACAGCACATGGTACCGCTCTCGGTCTGCTGCGGTGGCGGCGGTGATGTCACCTATGTGAAGGGATGCAACACCTCAGGTATCGCTTCGCAGCGCACTGTTTCGCAGCCTCTTGCCTATCTAATCGCGCGGAATATACTGAACATAATGATTAGAGAGCTCGCCTCTAATCTCGCGTGGAATATATCGGAATATTCCCAGACTGTATTTGAACAGTTTGCTTATGCACTTTCAATAATTAAGATGATGACGAACGGAATCAAAGGATCAAAGATCATCTGTGACATGTAATCGCAAACGAACTTCCCAGCTAACATGTGTATATCTCTGATACTTGGAATTATTAAACGTATTATGAATTATATAAATTATTTGAAAAAAATGTAAAGTATCTCTCTACATTTTTCTATATTTACTGACATCTCATAATGCAAGCTTTATGTTAATTATTGCATAGCTGTTTTGTATGTGTTATAATTCCGCCGAGATGTTCTCTTCGGTTAAAATGTTCATTTTGCTATTAATGTAATAACACTAATTATATTATGAGTAAAAATACTTGAATGACAGCATCGCTTAGCGATGCTACCGTCGTCAAAAGATTGGCGAGAGTTTTTTCTTCTCCCTTTTTTATTTTTTTTTAACCAACTGTTATGCTTCGAAGGAACAATATCCGAAGTCAAGGCGGATCCCGAAGAAGAACCAGCGCCCTCGAACAACACCGTGGCTGGGGAAACTCTCTTAATGAACAACGGCAGCCGAGATACTTCCCACAGCGACATACAAAAACTACAGCAGCAATTGCAGGACATCAAGGAGCAGGTACGTGTCCCTTCCGCGTCTCGCTTCGTTATGCGCCGCTTTAATGAAACGAATAATTTAATTTGTGTCGAAGAAAGAAGTCCGCACACCGCGCTCTGTACAATTACCTTTCGCTCTCGAAAAACCGGAATACGTTTTCTCGGACTGCATTTCAAGCCTTCTTCTCGAGTACCGCAACAACTTTAACTGTAGCTCTTTCTAGTTTTTACTTCATTAGCCTCAAGAAAGATTCAAGAAGTCAGATCATAAATAAATTAGAAGAATTTGATTAGAAGGAATTAATTTTCTTATTCGACTTTGAATAGAATTTTAAGGAAATCTAAAAGATATAAATTTAACGTTAAATATAAAAATAAGAAATGCGTGAGAAAAATATATAATATCGACTTTAAATTAAAGAAAAATCATTTGGGATAATAATGAGGATTGAATGAACTGATTTACTTATCGGTGGAGTTCAGAACACTGTAAAATAATTTGCGAAAATCTTATTTTCTGATTGTTACAGACTATGTGCCCGGTTTGTCTGGACCGTCTGAAAAACATGATCTTCCTGTGCGGACACGGCACTTGCCAAATGTGCGGCGACCGGATGTCGGAGTGTCCAATATGTCGCAAGGCAGTAGACAAACGTATTCTACTCTACTAAAAATAAAAGACTGTTACCGGCCACATTGCGCGCTGAAATGTTCCGAGGGCGATTGTATGACGGACAAATTATAATCTTCGACGATTCACGACATTTCGCGAGGAAGAAAACGGTTCCTTTTATTTCTGACAACAGCATTATGCCAAACTGAGTGGCAAAACAACATTATTTTATAAATCATAATATTCACTGGCATAACATTGAAGAATGATGAAAATATGCCCATCTTTGATCTGCAGTGGTTTATAGATAAAAATGTAAGTTGAATGATAAATGATTGCGATAAGTATAGGTACGCACAATTATTATTTATTATTCATATCTTTAATAAGAAAAACTCGTTGCATGATAGATAATATATTATGCTGTTGAAGTTGCATTCATATATATAGATGTATGGCTAATACATAGATGTAACATATTTCCAATATGTATAAGCTTCCTACAGAACCTTTATTTGCCATTTATGAATACTGTCATCGTCTTTCTGCATGATAAAAAATTCAGAAAATGCTCAGTAGACATTCAAAAAGTTCTTCCGAATATCTGTTATCGATAAAAATAATGATTTTATATTTATCTTGAATAATTTACACATAGATTGCCAAAATTAATAAGTAAAATATCGCATTTCAATTGTTTAATTTTTCGAAATATTAAAATAAAAGCTATCGTAAGATGATTTATTATTGTTGATTAGCTATTATAATCTGCTAATATATGTGATATTGCATAAATTGTTAAAAATATTTTCAGTACAACGCAATGACGGATCTACATCAGTAAAATAATGAAGCTATTTTCATTTTTGTTTTCTTAACTTCAAAATGGATGTATTATTTGTAAAATAATATGTATGTTGATACATATTTTACAAATATATGTAAGATATATATTAAAATTAACTA
>VBVQ01005959.1:0-10511 GCA_011636635.1 Tetramorium simillimum | reverse complement strand
TTTTATAACAGAATTGTTTTCTACATATTTAATACAATAAAAATAATTTATTTAGTTCTAGTTTATCTAAATTCTAGGGTTTGCTTGCGAAAGCAGAATAATTTTTTTTATGCAGAATATATTATATTTTATATAGACCTTATATATATTATTATACGTTGAGCTTTTTGTATAATTTGCTGCTAATCTATCATGTTCATACATGAAGATTTTTTTTTATCTACGGACTGATTTTATCATGATGATAAACATAAAAATAAGCAAACGGGAATACACTAATTACTAATAACTGACGAAGTAAGTAAAAGCGAGAGGAAAGTAGAGATAATCTTATAGTTTGAGAATGTTTGAATCGTATCGAGAAACGCATCGAAGACGGGCCGCAATGCATACATGAACGGAAGTATGAGTTGCAGTATCCCGTTGCATTTTCAAGAGAGGAAGAGAAAGAGAGAGAGAGAGAGAGAGAGAGAGAGAGAGATCCAATATCGCAAGAGTATGTCAAGCGTGAAGTGTATCCTGCAAATGCTCTCTCTCTCTCTATTTCTCTTTTACTTTCTCTATCGATCGGTAGATCCTTCCTTTGAAATACGCCGAAATTTCTATATTTCAACAGTCTGAAATGGCAAACCGAAGAGGTAAAGCCTTTACAAGCATTCTTGAGGCATGTAACGATAAATCGAATGCCCAAGAACGTTTGCAAAAAAATAACGAAACTTGTCTTTGCATCTTAGAGAGATGCAATTATATCATCGGTTAAAGTTAATTGCGGCTTAGTTAATATTTCACTTCATCGAATATAATTTAAAAATGACAAAATATAAAGAAGACAAATTTCAGAATTTTAAGTAATATTTATAAAATTAATAATATCTACATGATACTTGTAATATAATAAATAATGTAAAAACATAATTCATAAAAATTTATATCTTTTTAAGAAAGAAAGGCCAAGATTATCTGAAAGTTTAATCCTTTAAATCCATTTTGTCTTTTAAATACGTGACATTCATGCAGTAGATGGCGTCAATATATGTTCTATGTTTAGAAATGCTTGCAACTGAATGAAACACTCCTGTTGAAAAATTCAATTGACACTTCTTCCCACTGAATGATTTTTCGAGATTTTCTGTATTGGCATATTATTTTAAAGCTCGATATCTAGCGTGTATTTAAAAGTCTATTTCAAAAAATCTAATAATGTCTGTTGAACGAATTAAAAATAAAATGAAATTTCACTTTAATTGCTAATCCAGAAAATATTCAGAGCGCGATCGTGGCTTATTGTGAGATGAAAAGAATTTGTTCGATATACACGTATAATATACAACAGAGAGAAGCCGCACATCTCTTGCGTAATTTTTGCTTGAATGGTGAGAAACTTTTCAAGAATAAGCTTTGCTTTTCTTTTTCCTTTGACTTGGACAACGTCTATTCGGATTAAGTTTTCGGATTAGCTTTTGTCATTCGAATGTTTACTCGAAAAATTGTAAGTACTCATATCTTTCAGAGCATTCAAGCAATAAGCAAAATTTCTGACAGCATTATTAATTTTTTTCACGATAGTTTAAATAGAAATTTATATTTGTAAATTTTAATCTATTTATTTTAATCATTTATTTTATTGATTTTTTTTCAAGAAACTAAACGTCTCAAAAGATACTCGCTCTTAATATGTTTGCACTAATTGTATTGATTGAAATTGCAACTAAATGTGATTATAATTTTATTTACCCTACGATCGTTTACATCGTAGCTATATATAATTTTTCCATATACTATTACTTTCCACACATTCTATATTTTGATTATTCCTTTACAACGCTTCTTTAAATTTTTCATCAACTTTTTTTTTGTAAATTTGTTCTCGAAGAAATTTACCAAAAGAGTCGAGAATTTGTCGTCGCGCCATTGTTATGTTTAAAATTGCCGTGAATTATTTATTTTGAGGCCGTTTAACTTTATCGCTCGGTTAATTCTTTTCTCACATTTCCGTGAAGTTGGTCTCTCTTCATTCTTTTAATTTTATCCTATTCAACTTCATTTTATCTCATGCTCCTTCGGTTGTGATCGTCATTATTCATGAGACAGAGAATGCCATTACAAAGGCATAAAACTTTTCCTTCTTTTCATCGATGTTGATAAAAAAGTGTGTGTATGTGTGCGCGTGAGAGAGGGAGAGAGAGAGAGGGAGAGAGAGAGAGGGAGAGAGAGAGAGAAGCAGAAGGGGAGAAGAAGACAAAAGAATACGTTTATTGTAGCGCAGAATTATAAGTCTCATTAAAGCAGTCATCTGTATAATGCGTGTCCTACGTAAGTTCGGAAAACAACTTTAAATCTCTCGCGGTTTTGAATAAAATATATCATTTGAAACTTTCAATATATTTACCCATCCGTAATTTGTAGAAAGTTAACTAATTCTTCTTATAACAAACTTATGATGTATTTCTGAAATTATAATCAACTCCTTTATAATTTTACGAATATTACGATACAAAGTAATCCAACAAAAAGGAGACCCTATGCTGAAACGGTGCCCGAAAATCATTCGAGGCAAATTGCCCGAGGTCTATCTTCAGCAAAACGCAGTCAATTTCGCAGTACTTTTGTGCACACTGTCGAGATACGTGAAAAAAATATTCAGTCTACGAAAAAGGAATTAAAATCTTATACTTCAATAAGTAAAAATTCTTGTCTTTGTCTCTATGTTCATATTAGTCATTATTTATTATCTTACTTTGTGCTCGATTTATTCTATTCATGATCATATATTCTTAAACTTTTGCAGTTTCTCTATATTGTTATATCAAACTATACACGCAAATAGAATTTTTTACTAAATATAATCAAGATTATGGTATTTCAGAATGTATTAAATTTTATGTCATTTCAGACTTACGATTAAAGCAGGATGTCCGATGAATCTTGAAGATTTTCCAATGGATACACAGAGATGTCCGTTGCAATTCGGCAGCTGTGAGTTTAATAGATTTTATTTGTTCCACGATTCTCAAAGATATCACTGCTCTTCTCCTTTTCGCTTTTGCTTCGAGAATCACAATTTGAAAATAACCCAATACGAATCAATAATACTTGACTATCACTTTTTATATACATACAACGTACACGCATGTATGTTTTTACTCAAATGTAAATTGATAAAAATTTAATTTAATTAGACTTATCTATTACATCAAAATATTCATTTATTTTTTTAATTATTTTTAATATATAAATTTATTTATTTTTAAATAAAAGCATGTATGTATATGAATATGTAAAAAGAGTGAAGCAACGAAGGCTAAGCGTGCAGTTTTCGATTGTCGGCTACCATTTGAGACGACACGTCGATCTTTTTGTCAACACGAAATGAATCCATTTACAGTTGGCTACACGACACGCGATGTAATCTACAAGTGGAACAGCGCAAGGCAGGTCGCAATAGCGGAGGACATGAAGCTGTCACAATTTGATCTTGTTGCCAATCCTACCGCAAATCATTCGACTGCACCAGGTTTCTCGCAGGGTAAACGAAACCTTGCACACCAAATCACGAATATTCGGCTTATCAAAACTTCTTCTAGCATTGTGAATTCAGTAGATTTATTTATTTTAGTGCACAAAGGAAAGCAGAAAACATTTGAGAATCATAGAATTATACACATAGTTTAATAACATGCTAAAGAAGAAGCCGATAAAAATCAAGTTTTAATATAACGCGAGCTTATGAACTCTAGAATGAGCAAATGAACTAAAGTAGCTTAACGAGAGAAGGCCGAAAATTGGGAACTTTATAGAAAATCCGGTCAAGGAAGAAGTATTGATAAGTGCACCTCGCATTACTGTTAATATCGAGAACGCAGGGAGATGACGTGAAGAGCGGGGAAAAGTGGCCTCGAAAGTCAGCGCATAGAAGTGATGACTAATTGCAGTCTCCTCTAAAAGACGACTATTACTTCTCTTTCTCTTTTGAACTTTCATTGTCCGCTCGTAGAAGCGAACAGCCCGGAAGATTGGACGCTACATTTATCTGCAAATTTTAATTGAATTGTTATCGATAAGTACACGGCAAATGCCTGTCTCTTGAGTTGTGCACTTGTCGAGGAAATCTGCTTAAAATCGTCATCAGACCAAGAACGAATAATTTTAAACAGCAATGTCATTATAGTAATAATTGCTTTCCGACATAATGCTCCCTTCATCGCGAAAAAAGTTATATTCTATTCCAAAATATTATGAAGTTTGTACGAATGCTTTTAAAGTACTTTATAGAAATGTAACAGTGATTAATTAATGTTGATTTATGAAGCATTTATTAAGCATAATAGTACAAATTAAAATTAAGCCACTGTTACGCGAGTATTCGTATTTAAATCTTTTGAATCTTGTTGTTAATCATGTAAATTTTTTAAAATTTGGTAAAAGCATACAGCGACAAATGTACGTTATTCTTAGCCATATGTTATATTTATATATTTCAGCGGAATACTCGATGCTCTTGGTATACTTCCATTTGCAAAGGCACATGGGTAATTTCCTAATACAGGTATATGGTCCTTGCATCCTCCTGGTCGTCTTGTCTTGGGTCTCATTCTGGTTAAACAGAGAAGCTACCGCCGATCGAGTGTCACTAGGTGAAAACAGCTATTTATCGCTATTAATAATTAAAGTGTTGCCTTGAGACCTCTACCGTTGCAATTTTCCATACCTTGAGCATGTATATTTTATCACTTTTACAAGAGATGTGTTTTACAAAAGAATATAACGAAGCAAATGCATCAAAACTATGCAAAAGGAAACTATGTTAACCGCAAACGTGAAAATGCACAAACCACATATAATTTAACGTGCAATGATAAGTATTTCAACACCGTAACGCCGCAAATGCTTCAATTTCTGCTTTAACTTTATTAAGCTTGTAACTTACAATTAATAAGAATAATGTCAAATTTTTTCAATTTATCAATTAATGATTATTAATCAATAATCAGACATTGTAATGAACATTGACTACAGACCTTAAACCTTTCAAAAGTTAAATTGTAATAATCTCTTATATTCTTATTAAATTCTTATTAAATGCCATTTTACTCTTATTATATTTATAATTATAATTACATCTATAGCTATTTGTCATGTTATCGAAAATGTGTATGGCACAAAAAATTTCCAAATGCAGAAACAAATTATAAAAGAGAGATAATAATAATGCATAATTTTTGCAAATTCCGAAAGAGATTTAAGATTGAAATTAAATAAAACCAACTACGAGTATAATTATTTCCCTATAATTAATCACTGAATTATCCAAGTGGACTTTACTGTTGCAGAATTTACAATTGCACAATTCGACTGTCACGTTACGTCTTGTTTCAGGCATAACTACTGTACTAACAATGACGTTCTTAGGACTCGAAGCGAGAACCGACCTGCCCAAAGTTCCTTATCCCACAGCTCTGGATTTCTTCGTCTTTCTCTCGTTCGCGTTCATCTTCGCTACTATAATACAATTTGCAGTGGTACATTACTTCACCAAATACGGATCGGGAGAGTGTTACTTTAACTCTGACTTAAGTGACACCGAGAGTTCAAACGAAGAGGAAGACGTAACTAGAAGGCTAATGAAAAATCAACCGGTACGTACCTCTTTTCGAAACGAGAAATTAGTTAATCTTTATATTTATTCATTTCTTCCTGTTTGTTCAAGAACAAAATATAACAAATGCTGAGACACGAACGTGGAATATTCAATAAGATCTAAATAAATTAAAAGAAGAAAAGTAATCAAAGAAAATAATAACATTCCCTCTACTTAGCAGATTTAGCCCATAGTTTTTTCATTTTTCACAAGAATCATAATACGAAATCTGAAACTTGCTCAGTTTCAATACGGGAAATGAATAATAGCTCCGTGACTCATTCATATAAATATTGTTTCAGACCCGTCGGAAGAGCTCCGCGAGTTCCGCTGCACGAGGACGTGGCAACCGCAACTTCGCGATAAATGGCGACAGTATGATCGAGGTGATACCATTGTCGGCGATCTCGATACCCGATAGGGATCCAGCGGTGGCTGGACACTGGCAGATACCCTGTATGACCTGTAGCCCACCGGCGCGACAAATGCCGCCGCCGCCGCCGCCGTCCAGACGGACGTCGTCCACGTCCAGAAGACGACGTCGGCGAGCACCTAGATACAACTCGGTATCGAAGATTGACCGTGTCAGTCGCGTAATGTTTCCCCTCTTTTTCCTGACTATCAATCTCTTCTACTGGTACGCCTATCTCTCGCGTAGCGAACGGATACACTATTACAATTCCAACACCGCGTGATAGGATCTCCCTTTCTCGAACGAGAGATTATAAAAGAAGGTTACAAAATGCGCGTTGCCGGGTAAAAAAATCAATATTACCGGGTAATTTTACTTTAGTAAAATGAAAAAGGGCAAATCTTCACGTAAATTTATGACTTTACTTTTATCTCAGATTATAAAGTGATAATGATTTTGTCAGGAAAAGATTAAAATTTGAAAGAATGAAAGTGAAGGATTTCGAATTAAGGATGAAAATTTTGTTGATGATAACGTGATGTAAAAAAATCATACTCCAGATATTCATTGTAAAAATGAATGAATATGGAAAAAATTATTGCTAAAGAGGTGTCAGAGCATAAAATTATAGGTATATCGATATGATCATAAGTTCTAAACGCTTTTCCACTTAATATACCTAACAAATAAGTAACGCAAATGCGTCTAAAATTGAGCGGAAAGAATGTTATGTTAACATAATATTTTATTTATTTATATTCTCCTAAAAAATTAAGGCTAATAACAAATTGCCAAAGCAATAAAAGTAAGAGCCTCTCGACTCTTATTCATTATAGTTAGATTTCATATAAAATGATTTTAATGACGAAATTATTTTATATCGTTATTAAAAATTATTAAAATTTTTTTATAAAACAGATGGTTTTTAATGATAAAAGTGTAACAAAAACAGAAAAACCTAGATTAGGTACTCATTATCTTCCATATCAGTCAGAATAATTACAGTCAATAACGTCAATATTCTTCAATTATCTCCGAAACCCCGAAGCTTCTTTCATGGTCATGAAAATTTATCCAGAGTTGATGATTTTATTATAATTTTTCGTCGGTGCTTAATTCCTCTTTAGAAAAAACATTTCTCATAAAAAACAAGTTTCAAATATCTGTTCAGAAAATCTTGGAAAATATCATAAGATATTTTTAAGCCTTCAAGACATACATTATTGTTCTGGGTATGCTTATTTGCCTTTTTTATATTAAATTTTTTTTTTAATTTATTTTAATTATTAATTTTATGCAGATTGAATAAATGTAATTAAATTTACTATTTTCAACGAAATAAAGAAAACAATTTTCCTATATAAAAATTTATTTGATATAATGAGTTATGCAATAGGAGATTATTAAAAAATTTTAACTTAATCTAATTTCCTGTGACCCACGCAAAAATTATAATTGTAATAATACATAACGAATTTAAGTGTGCCCTTAGATAAATGTTCAAAATCGCAATACAATACAAAACATGTTATGATATCAGACAGCAACGTTGTATGTGGAAATTTATATATATATATATATATATATATATATATAACTGTAAAACTTTTAGGTCTTTACTATGTAACACCTAATTTATATATTGTGTGTAAATAGGGTAATTATGCCTTTTGTTTTTGTTTACACAAAAATATATATCTCACAAAGGATTCATCTTCAAGTGCGTTTGGAAGTATTTGCCATCTCCTTTTGTCGCTTGTCTATTGATTTCCTTGTGACGCACTCGGCTCACTATCTCCTCCATGACTTCTCCGTCACCTTTGATTAATCTTTGCATAAATAAAAAAAAATTATTTAAGCAGACATATGCGAATTTAGAAGCAAGAACAGGTATTAAATTCTTATATATAACATATATCTATATTATGTATATCGCGCATATTTTCTATATTTTTCATTATATATGCTCAATTACTTTGCAACATATTTACCTATGTCTTCCAGTCTCTTCGTCATATATTCTGCGTATGATGCTTTGCCTCTTTTCCCATTCCTCTTTTGTCATGGGCGCCATGGCTTTCGCTTTTTCTGTCGCATCCAATACAATCTCTTCAATTTCCTTTGTTTTTTCCTTGCCATCTTGGACTTGTTTAATTTCCTTAGATTTCTTCTTACTGTGCCCCTTCTTCTTAGATGTAGATTTCTTTAGTTTCCTCTTCAATTTCTTCTTCATACGTTTTCTCTTCTTTCGTTTCTTCATGGCCTTCTTCATTTTCTTAGCCTTCTTCTTGGCTTTCTTCTGCTTCTTTTCGTTCTCTGAGCTATCAATACTGCTGCTACTGCTACTACTGTCAGTCTCGCTGCTACTAGTGCTGCTGCTGTTGCTGCTACTGGAACTACTGCTGCTACTGTCGCTACTGCTGCTACTGACACTAGTCGAACTGGACGTAGACGACAATCTTTTCCTCTTTAATTTCTTGCGACTTGGCTGAGTTATATCTTGTATACTTTCTGCTCTCTTCTTCTCTTTCTGTTTTATTTGCTCAATCATATCTGTGTTATCTTTTGTTGAATCAGATTTTTCTATTTTGGAGATAGATCTCGATTGATTCGCATGCTCCTTCAAACTACTTTCTCGCGAGGGGTGACTAGTCGTATCACGGCCAGTATTTCTATAACTTGACATCCTTGATCTATGATTAAACGATCTGTCCATGTATCTGTTATTATATCTATAATGATAATTATTATGTGTATCTCTTCTATTTCTATTATAGTTATAATTATGGTATCTGTAGGGTCGTGAATAGCCATAATCTCTTTGATTATTCAAAAAGTTACTATGCCTCCGATTATAAAATCTATAATCGTTACTATATTTTCCACTCCGTCTTTGCAGTTCCGCACTATTTTCATACTTTTTAGTTTTGTGCTTTGTATCGTCATCTCTATCCCTTCTTCCCTTATATCTTGTATCTTTCTCCGAGTTTGAAATATTGGAAGAATTAGAACTATTGGAACTACTCCTACGTCTCGACTTCTTTCTTTTATCCTTGCTGCACACATTTCGTCTTTTTCTGTTTCTCTCCGAATCATTGTTGGAAGAAGAAGCTGACCGTCTCTTTAGCATGCCTACCTTGGCTTTATCAGATGATTCCGTCTCCATAGTAGGTTCCTCCAGATTGTACATCACATCGATGATCTCTATCGGAAGTAAAGTTCATTTAAAGCGAATCTTATAGAATCAAATCTATCGAAGCAAATTATTTGTAAAACGAAATTATTCTATTCGAGGAATTTCACATGGCTGAATCTGTAAAAGTACTCCGTTTCTTGTATCAATACAATACAACGTCCATGTTATTCTCGAAAATATGCTCGCTTCAACGAGATATACATACATATATATACACAATCGTCCATGAAAATCACGGAAGATTCAGCTTTCGCAGCAAATTGTCGTTGTTTACCCACTACAATACGTTACGAAAATCTAACCTCTGCCTTCACGCTCCGCCAAATATCGCATCTTGTCACATACGTACGATCATCGTGTCAAACAAACAATAATCTATTTTTTCCCCGTTTACCGATATACTGTCGATTGACAGATTAGCAGTTGACCGAAGACGCGCCAAGTAATTACCTGTTTGTTATTTTCTAACCATTTCTCCAGCTACTCAATCTCCATCGTTCTGTTTCGAAAACTTGAAACGGCGCGCAAGACTGCTTCTCATCTCGCGTTGTTTAGGGTTTTTCAAGCAAGCTCGCCCTTTTTCGTGGCCTTCCTGTTGGTAATGGATCCTACCACCGAAAATCCTCACGAAACCCTATTGTAATAGCTGACTGTAACTGCGTGCGAAGCGTAGAAACCATAGAAGCCATACAATATCAATAGTAAATTACAAAATTTTTATATATTTAATCAATATTGTAATCTCTTCCATTTATTGTCCATTTTAAATATTTTTAATAAATAGATCTTTTGCAATATTAAATTCGGCGCATATTTAGCATCATCAATGCGGCGTTCTTTAGTGTTAATGAAAACAGTGCTTTATTCTCGAATGTAAATAACTCGACTTGTCGAGTTACGATCAATTTCGATCAGTTTTATCGCTCGCCTCGATTTCTAAAACATTCGATTGTGCGATAGTTGCTACGGATACATACCTCGAGACAATTTTGCAATTTAACTATGCATCAAAAATCTTTTCCGGTTTTTTCATAATGTCTTGATTAATAAATTTATAAATAATGCATATCTTAATTGATTAAATTAAAAAATATATCAATTGACAATGAAATATGAATATGCAATTGGGAACAAATTGTTGCTGCAAAGATAAAGTAATTTTTATGCTTGAATATATACGTAAACTTTTATCATTATTAATTTATTACAATTTCATGCGTTTGTATCACGTATTTATTATCACATTATTGTATTAATTATTATAT